>CM061142.1:713452224-713650969 GCA_030789695.1 Scilla litardierei | reverse complement strand
ATATATGAGAGAATGTAGAAAATAGCCCAGCGCTCAGAAAAATCCGCTCAAATATTTTTTGGAACAGGGAGATCACCATCTTCAACTAAAAAAGAAAAGACAAAATTAGGCCAAAATCTTATTATTTAATAAAAAGATCCATATCTTCCAGAAAATGTTGAAAAATAGCCCCAAGTTAAGAAAAATAGCAAAAATATTTGTTCGAACTGATAGATCGACATCTCCATCTGAAAAATAAGAGAAGACAATCGTAGGATATAAAAATCATATCATTTAATAAAAATACATATAATTACGCAAAATTAGGCAACATTCATATAATTTAAGAATAAGAGAAGACAAAATTAGGCCAACATTCATATAATTTATTAAGAAAATTAGGCTAAGAAAATCATATCATTTAATAAAACAATTGATATCTTCAATTAAATGTAGAAAATTGTCTCGAGGTCAGAAAATTCTGCAAAAATGTCCGTTGGAACCGGGAGATCGCCATGTACAATTGAAAAATAAGAGAAGACAAATTTAGTCTATAAAAATATCATTTAATAAAAAGGTACATTAAGTCAATAAACTGTAGAAAATAGCACCGAGCTTAAAAATCCGCAAAAATATCCGTTGGAATCAGAAGATCGCCATCTTCAGTTGGAAAATAAGAGAAGACAAAAATAGGCCAAAATATCATATCATGTAATAAAATGATTCATATCTTCCAAAAAATGTGGAAAATAGGCCGGAGCTCAGCAAAATCTTCAAAAATGTTCGTTAGAACCGAGAGATCGCCATCTTCAACTAGAATATAAGAGAAGACCAAATTAGGCCAAAAATCAAATTATTTAATAAAAAGATCGACATCTTCAATTGGAAAAATAAGAGAAGACAAATTTAGGCTACAAAAATCATATCAATTAATAAAAAGATTCATATCTTTCATAAAACGTAGAAAGTAGCACCATGCTCAGAAAATGATATATATCTTACTAGTTGAAGATGGTCCTAGTTACAATGGACATTTTTGGCCTAATTTTGTCTTCTCTGATATCATTTAATAAAACGATCCATATCTTCCAGAAAATATGGTAAATTGCCCAGAGCTCAAATTAATTCGCAAAAAGGTCTGTTGGTACCGAGAGATCGACATCTTCAACCGAAATATTAGAAAAGACAAATTAAGACCGAAAACTCCTATCATTTAATAAAAAGATCGCCATCATCAACTAGAAAATAAGAGAAGAAAAAATTAGGCAACAAAAATCAAATCAATTAATATAAAAATTCTTATCTTCCAGAAATATATAAAATAGCCCTCGAGCTCAGAAAAATATGCAAAATTTCCGTTGAAATAGAGAGATCCCCATCTTCAACTTGAAAAATAAGAGAAGACAAAATTAGGCTATAAAAATCATATCATTTAATGTAAAGATTCATATCTTACAGAAAATGTAGAAAATAGCCATGAGTTGAGAAAAATCCGTAAAAATGTCTGTTGGAACCGGGAGATCACCATCTTCATCTGAAAAATAAGAGAAGACAAAATTACGCTTTAAAAATCATATCATTTAATATAAATATTCATATCTTGCAGAAAATGTAGAAAATAGCCCGAAGCATAGAAAAATTCGCAAAAAATATCCGTTGTAAACGTGAGATCGTCGTATTCAACTTAAAAATAAGATAAGACAAACTTAGTCTACAAAATCATATCATTTAATAAAAAGATCCTTACTATTCTATAAAAGAGAGCACTTTTTGAATCTTATCCTACTAGGACAAAGGTTTGTCCTACGTGGCCACAAAAAAGCTGACTGGGACAAAGCAATAATGCTAACTAGGACAAGTTTTTTCATGTTTGGGGGGAATTTTGTTTGAAACTCAAAATTTGAAAGCTCACAGGTTAAACTCAAAATTTGAAAGCTCACAGGTTAACCAAATTATGGAGGGAAAATGAAACTTGGGGGAAAACAAAACTTTGCTCCAAAAATTTTGAAACCAAATGATTAAGACCAAAATATGTTTGTTGAAACTTTGGTCCCCAAAAATTAATCACGTTCTCCTCTCTCTGTCCCCCCCAAACCTCAGATCAAGGCCCCCAAGCACCCGGTGCTTTCCAGAACACTCCCGGATCCTGTCCTCGCTGATGTGGCCCTCTCCTTGACCATGGACCCCTGGTCCGAGATCCAGTTGAAGAAGATGGAGTCCGACAGCAACAATGATTTCCTCTTGCAGCACGGGATCGCGAAGGAGACATCTTCTTTCATCAAAGTCTGTCGAGGTTTTGTGTGATTTTAACCTATTTTTATTGCGAAATACCTGGCTTATGTTTGCAATCAGTGTGTTGCTAAAAAGTTAAGATTTTTCCTATTTTTTGGGATAAACATTGTTGGTGATTACCCTGGTTCTTGCGATCTTTGGGAAAAATCGCTCCTTTAGTGTCTGTTTAGGTGCGTGCTATTATTTTTTAGAATCTGGAGAAATTCATGACAAAGTCAAGGTGTCCATCTTCTGTTGAATTTGAGGATACAACAATTAATGATCTTTGGAACAAAAAAATCCCCAACACACACTTGCTGTTGAATTTGGGGGGAAACCAAATGTACTTTGAATTTGGGGTTTTTAAGAAATGTTGTTTGATTAAAGATGAAAATTTAAGAATTTTTTGAGTCTAATATATTTTCTTGTGTTTCAGTTGGACAAGTATTGCATGCAGTGAAGAAGAAGGTAATTTTTCTTAAGATTTAGGTGGAAAAATACAGATTAAAGAATGATTTCCCCTAAATATGACTCTGTATACGGCATTATTTAACATAAATTTTTGCTCTCAAAAACTTGCTCAATAATGTAACCCATTTGTTCTTTTTGGTTGTTGTTTATGGTTTAGGTTTCAAAATTTCATCTTGGTTTCGAACATGGTGCACGTCGCAAAAATTTAGATGTTGTATGGATTTGTTGTTTAAAACATGGTGCACGGCGCTAAAATTTCATCTTCAATTTGTTGTTTTGAATATGGTGCCTTGGCATGTTTCAAACAATGTTTGGTGAGTAGGCTTTTTTGTTGATTTGTTAAAACTTTGGGGGTTAATACATTATTTTGTGTTAAATCATTCGGGGAAAAACACGTTGGCAGCAAATTTTTTTACATATTTTGTTGTGTTAAATCATTGGGGGGAACAAGCTGGATCAAAAAAATTGCATCATCAAAAACAAGCTTTCATTTATTTGTTCTCGCACACACCTTTCATTTGTTTATTTTTATGCCCTGATTCGGGTTTTTTTTTGTTTTCTCAAGTACTTTTTCTCTTCGTCTGCAACAATCGGTGGCTTATTCTCAGGATCTTTTGTTCTATTTGTGCTATATCTTAGGTTGTACGGTTTGCATGATTTGGTCTATGTCTTGCAAAACTCGGGGGGTTATTCTTAGTTTAATCTGTAAAGCTTCTTCTCCTTTTTTGAATTTTTCTTATCAGGTTTTTTAATTCAAAAGTGAAGAGTTAATTTTTTATCCTGTTAATCTTGGTTTTACACATTTCAGTTTGGGTTAATTATTAATTTGTTAATTGGTACTGTGTTATTATACACATGTGAATTTGTTAATTGTTAATTCTTAATGTGTTAATTGTTAATTGTTCTTCAACCTGAAATCTATTAATTGTTTAACACATTTCAGGTTGGGTTAATGCAACTAATTTTAGAAAAGTTGTCAATTCTGACTACAACTGTTAATTTTTACAGGTTGGGTGTATGCACACATTAACAATGAAAATGGGGCTGACATTAGAAACTGGGTTGGGTTCCAAACTGGGTTTAAAACCTGTTGTGCTCATTTAGTTTGCATTCATGTGAGCAAACTGTTAACAATTAACATTTCAGGTTGGGTTCCAAACTGTTTTATGCCAACCTAAAAAATTAACATTTCAGGATGTAACTGGGGATTAACAATTAACATTTCATGTTGGGTTCCAAACTGTTTTATGCCAACCTGAACAATTATCATTTCTCGATGTAACTGGGGATTAACAATTAACATTTCGGGTTGGGTTCGAAACTGGGTTTATGCACAGATCCAACATGCACAGATTAATAACAATTGTTCACGTTAGAAACTGGGTCATCCAAACAAAGGATCAGAAAACTAATTGTTTTTTATGCAACGAAAACTTTTAATTTGATAATTTGTATCAGAAAAGTTCAAGTTGCCATCCAACTGTTAATTTTTCACATGTTATTATTGTTAATGGGTTAATGTGTTATCATTGTTAATGGGGTTTCAACCAAATATCTGTTAATTATTTAACACATTTCAGGTTGGGTTAATGTGTTCATTGTTAACATGTTATTATTGTTTTGCAATTATTATCAGGTTGGGTTTATGCAGCTGTTACAGTTAATCAAGTTAATAATTCAAGTTAGTTCAGGTTGGGTTTATTCAAGTTAATAACATGTGAACAGTTCAGGTTGGGTTTATGCAACTGTTAATATAGGAGAAAAGTTAATTCTGATACAAATTAACTTTGAATGCAACTGTTAGTTTTAAGAAAAGTTTAGGTTGGGTTTATGCAACTAATTTTAGAAACTGGGGCATCCAAACAATTATAGGGTTAATTTGCACACTATTGTTTAGGTTTAGGTTGGGTTTATGCAATAGAAGGTTTAATTTGCTCAAAACAAAAGTTCAGTTTGGCATACAATAGTTTGGATGCAACTATTGTTCAGGTTAACTGGTTTATGCAACTGACTGATTTGGAGCTCAATTTAGTGTATTATCCACCTGACTGGTTTATGCAACTATTGTTTAGGTTGCTATAAACCCAACCTGAACCTGAAGAATAGTGTGCAAATTAACCCTACTATTGTTCAGGTTGCCATCCAAACTGGTTTATGCAACTATTGTTTATGTTGGTACACTCTGTTAATTTGCGCACTCTATTTCACTTCTCAATGTTTTCTTAAGTCATCAATGTTTTTTAAGTTAACATTTTTGTTTTAACATGTGAAAAGTGTTAATGCAAACTGTTAATGCATTCATGGGAAAAGTTCAAATTTGTTTCATTAACAGTTTGCATTCGAATGAAAAATCCTGCTGCGCTCATTTACATTTGCAAGCGTTTTCATTTTCTTTCAACATTTTCAACATTTTCATTTTCAATATGTGAAAAATTGATGAATTTGCTACATTTTCAACATTTTCATTTTGTTATTAATTTGTTATTAGTTTGCATTCATGTGGAAAATTCTGTTATGTTGAATTTGCTACATTAATCAAACTGTTAATGCCTAATGCATTAACATTTTGCATTAGGTTTTGCCCTGAATTAACTTGAATAAGCTTTTTCATTATGTAACTTGAATAAACTAGAATCATATTGAGCTTGAAAGATAAGCGCATAATCCGTGCGAATGTCATATAAATATGATGTATTGGCGTGCAGTTATGGAATTATAACATCTAAACTGGTTATCTATGTTTTTGTTTCATTTTTTTGTTTTCTTCATTTTTTATGTAGTTCTTCAATTTTTTGTGTAACCCACATGTGTTTGACATTTTGTTTCTTTGAATTTTTTATGCTTTGAATAGTTATCTGATCTTACCTTGAATTAGACTCAGGTTATACCAGGTTGAGGTTGTCTGTGCTTAAGCATGTCAGTGTTTGAGGTTGAGGTTGAGTATGTTTATACATTGTTTGAGCATGTCTGTGTTTAAGTTTAAGTTTGAGGTTGTTCATCTTTGGCCTGCGTCATCCTCTTAATTGCATGTGAGTTATCCTCTTAATATGAAATTCAGGATACAAAAAAACAATGAATGTAACTTATATGACCTCATCTTTGGCATGTGTGTTACCTCAACCTCAACAAACATTGTTTATTCTATCAAATGTCAAACACCGGGACTCAGGTTCCAACAAATTACAGGATGTTCATCCTCTGGTTAATCTCAACAAAAACTATTTATTCTCCCAAATTGTCAAACACCAGGACTAAAGTTCCAATGAATTACATGATGTTCATCCTATGTTTAATCTTATCTTTGGCATGTGTGTCATCCTCTCATCTTGGGTGTATGTAAGTTCTTTGAATAGATTTCTTTGATATTCTGAAAATGTAAGTTCTCGGGTGTATGTATGTGACTGTTGGGGATTTTGAGGTTGCAGTTAAAAAACTTACAGTTCGAATTTTTTGAGTCTCATCTTTGGTATGTGTTTCATCCTCTTAACAAGGATACATGATGTTTATCATTTGAGGTTGACAAAATTAATCTCATCTTCGGTATATGTAACTTCTTTGAAAAGGTTTCTTTGATATTTTGAAATTGTGTGTATGAAACAACGACAACGCCAATGTATTTATCGCAAATTTCAGAAGTAGAACCAAAAGATATATCTCAGACAAAAGGAAGTTATAAAATAGGGAGAATGTTCAGGATTATTCAAAGAAAAAAAATTAAGAACATGGTAGATAGCTGCATGTTCGAAAAATTGCATCCATCTACATCATAAGAAAGTGGCATTTGTCTCTGCTGCACCAATTAAAATATTGGAAGCAAAGTCTGGATGGATAAATTAAGGTGAAATGCAGTTTATTTATGGGACACTGGTGAACCCATGCTCCTATAGCTGATCTTAATGGGATAGGTTTGGCCAATATATGAAGATGAGAAGCATGAA
This sequence comes from Scilla litardierei, assembly GCA_030789695.1. NCBI lineage: Eukaryota > Viridiplantae > Streptophyta > Magnoliopsida > Asparagales > Asparagaceae > Scilla > Scilla litardierei. The sequence continues at coordinate 713,644,310 of CM061142.1, read as the reverse complement.
TTCATTCCATTCTCCAGTTCACTGTAGTATCAAAACATACCTTACAAACAACGATTTTTTAATGTTTTGGAGTGTGAATGATGGGGATTTTAAGGTTGACAAGAATACAGGATGTTAAAATAATTTATGATCAAGTGATATTGTTAATTGGAGAAGTTCTTTGAAAAGCTTAAACATCAGTTTGATAGCATTTATCAAAAAACACTAGGCTGGGGTTCTTGGTTGTTCACCAGAAAACACAATGTGGACGACTGTATTTGTGAACAACATGTTGTATTTGTTAAATTTATTGTAGCAAACTTTGGGCATCAGAGCATGGTGAGTCTAATTTTGTTAAGAGGATGACACACATGCCAAAGATGAGATTAACCAATTTGAGATGACACACATATTAAGTTAAATGGCACTTTGAGATATTTATTGAAATGTATCCAATTTTAAAATACTTTTAACATCCTAACTGTATTAATTTAAGAAAGGCATGTTTATCATTACTTCAATGCCTGTGTTAAATACAAGATGTTAAAAAAGGCATGTATCTTGTCAAGAATCAAGTGGAGGACGATCTATTCTCTCCTTCCCTCAAGAATCAAGTGGAGGCCGAATCCAATGATTTGTATCCTGACAAATTTTCCCTCAAATTTTAATTTTTTTGGCAAATTTTCCTGTTAGATTGTTGAGATTTTAATTTTTTTATCATGTAAGATTGTGTGGCAGATTGTTGAGATTTGTATTCTATCAAGAATCAAGTGGAGGATGTTTTGTTCTCTTCTTCCCTCAAGAATCAAGTGGATGCCGAATCCAATGATTTGTATCCTGTCATAATTCGTTGCATATCGATGATGTATGTTGAGATCTTCAGTTGAATCCATCACTTTATTTATACATTTTTTGATTTTGAATTTTTAGCAATTTCCCATAATAAAAAAACTGTCCATTCTCATAATATTTCAAGTGTATACATGTGTGATTCGGCATGGAATGAACTTTCTCATATAACCCTGTGAATATTTCAAGTTTATAACTGTCCAGTTTTAGCAATACTCCTAGATAACCCTGCATTTAAGAAAAAGAATATATAAGTTTTATTTTAAAAAATACTCAAACACAAACTATGAATTAATTCATTTTTTTAACAAGTGTATACCTGTGTGATTCAGCATTCTCATTAAAAAACCGGCCAAGATCTCATAATGTTAAATCAAATTCAAGTGACAAGGCCAAGATCTCAATAAAAAAACCGTCCACTTGAAATATTATGCTTTTGCATGGACTGAACAGTTTTTCAATAGTAGAATAATGAGAACATTGGATCCACATGCTAAAATTATCTAAAATCACATGTTTTCAATTAGGTAGGTTTTAATGCATGTATGAATGGGAATCAATATGATTGGTGCATAAGATGCAATTTTCTATTATGGCAGCTTTTTCAAATGTGCTTGGGTTTAGTCTATATTGAGATCCTATGGGTTTGACGTCAGGTCAACAAATAATTGGGAAATTTGGCAAAATCTTACATGAGGCCTTGCTCCCTTCCCACTCGGTTTCATTAAAAAAAGCTTAGATGATGACTTGATATAAACTATTAGAAGTAAAAACAAAACATGAGAACCGATGCTTTGAATGATGCATCCATATTCTTCTGCAGGTCGACGAGTTGCAGAACACCATCAAGGATGAGCAGAAGAGTTTAGCGGACGAGCTGAGAACGATCATGGAAGAAACCAAGACTGTCTTCGAAGATGGCATTGGTGGGGGCACGAAAGCAATGGCTATCGATTAAATTCATGGCACGCCGTATCTTTTCATTTACCCTTTTCTCTTGCAATATTTTGACGAAGGGGGTGTATCTGTTTCTATCTTTGAACCCTTGACAAGCAAACATTATGTAGGGTTGTTTGGATCGTATATTTGTATGCAAGCTAAGGATATCAGCACTTGGCTTGGGTCAGAAGAGAAACAGAGGAAGATATGCAACTGCTTTGATCTGTTAGAACTTTCTGTTGGCCAAAATCTTATGCACTGCAGCGTATTAAACTAGAATAGAAGAAATTTTGGACAATCATACATTGTTTGGATTAGGACTTTGAGTCTTTTCACTTGACTATCTAAACCCTTTGCAGTACACCAACTAGACACATGGATGTATTATACTGAACAAAGTTGGTTGAACACCCTACATTACCATAACACAAAATAGATGCAATAAAAAAAGGTTAAACAACAAAATAAGAGTTCATTTAAATAGTCCATGTAGTTTTTTATGTTCATTGGTGTTTGCCAGATCCATGGATTTCTATTATGGTTCTTACATACTAAAGTAGAATTATGTATATGTTAATTCAACTTACATGCTAATCGTAACTTTGTTTCGACCAAGATTTCAAGTGTTAGTCAATTCTGATGTGTATCTGGGAATATCATTTTGGATTTTTAGGTACCCAAGACGATTTATTTGCATTGGAAATTTTGTTTGCATTGAAAATTTAGGTACCCAATTCCGATGTGTATTGGGAATATCATTTTGTTTGCATTGGAAATTTTTAATGAGCTTGTCCGATTTGCACAATTCCCAAAAATTTTCAGTAGTTTCAGATATGATATTATATGATTCAGTTATTTTTATGTTGATGCATAATTCTGGTAGCCACTATGCTTCTTTCTCATTTCTGATGTTTGGTCCAATATTTGCTTGGTTACTTGGAATTTATACTGTAGTTCTATTCTATCAAATGAATTTTCAGTAGTTTCATGGGGCAATGTAAATTGGAATTAGTAGTGTATAGTTTCATTCTGTAAGATGAGTATTCAGCTGTTTCAAGGGGCTAATGTAAATATGTAGTTGAGAGAGAGAGAGAGAGATAAGGAAAATAAGCTTCATTAATCTATAGCACTGTTTCAGGCCTCAAGCTACCTTCTCTGAAAACGAGCAAAACATTGAAAACTGTGATGTTACGGAATTTAATTTTTGTTTGCATCCTTAATCATCAAGTCTTGGTACTGCCAGATATCTATTATATAAAAGAGGGATGTTATCAAGAGAAATTGGATAAGAGAATTTGAACATGAGAAATTGGATAAGAGAATTTGGATATCTATTATATAAAAGAGGGAAATTGGATAAGAGAAAATATACGGGATGAGATTTTGAGGGATAAGAGAGGAGGTGTGGAATTTTGCACATACAACCCCAGTTTTTTGCATTTTTGCCCCTAGACCCTCCTCACACACCCACCCACACTTTTTATTCTCCCCCCTTTCAACCATTTTTTCCAGTCCTTTGAAGATTTTGAATCGTATCCTATTAGGACAAAACTTTGTCCTACGTGACAAGTTTGTCCTAGGTGGCAATGACATTTTTGGGGGGACTTAAATTTTGGGGGAAAACTTAAATTTGGGGGGAAACTTGAAATTTTGTGGGAAAACTTGAAATTTGGGGGAACTTGAAATTTGTGGGGGGGGGGGGGGAACTCAGCCATTAAATAAACTGTGCCCTATGGGTACGGGTAATGACTAGTCTTCAATAAACTGTAGAAAATAGTTCCGAGCTTAGAAAAATCAGCTAAATGGTCGTTGGAACTGGAAGATCGCTATCTTCAACTGAAAAATAAGAGAAGACAAAATTAGGCCAACAATCCTATCATTTAATAAAAATATATCTAACTTTCCAAAAAATATAGAAAAATAGCTCGGAGCTCAGAAAAATCTGCCAAAATATCTGTTGGAACTGGGAGATCGCCATTTTCAATTAAAAAAAATAAGAGAAGACAAAATTAGGCTATGAAAATCATATCATTTAATATAAAGAACCATATTTTACAGAAAATGTACAAAATAGCCCATAGCTCAAAAAAATCTGCACAAATGCCCTTTTGAACTGAGATATTGATATCTTCAACTGAAAAAAGAAAAGAGAAAATTCAGCCAAAAAATCATAACATTGTTGTGAATGGTTAATGGCTAGGAAACCCCTAGCCTCATATATATAGTATTCAATGTGGGTGGATACTCAATAGGCCCATGGGCCCCTATTCATAACACTTCCCCTTATCCAACCATCGGTGTATACTCAACATATGAATACTACATGATCCATATTTCTTATGAGTATCATAAGGGGTGGATACTTCCAGATCCTAAGTTAGAGATAACTGCCTTGATAAAACCTTAGCTATGGAAAATGCAGTGGGAAAAACCAATAGCCAAGGAAAAAGAGTACAGTTCTCCATAACTTCCCCTATTAGTGGAAGTATTTAGGGGTGGATACTTCTGGATCTAGAGTCAATGAAATTGCCTCGTTAAAACCTTTAGCTACGAAAAACACAGTGGAAAAAACCAATAGCCAAGGAAAAAGAGTATAACATTCATTTGGCTCCCCATGACTATACAAGCTGTAGGCTTGCTGATCTCTTAGGTAACTATACATCAATCTCTAACAATATTCTGGAAATAAGTACACAGTACAAGACATCGCTCATCTATATAAGTATCATTCATCTATACACATATCATTCATATATGGTAGCTACTAAATCTAAGGGAGCTCTTCTGAGGAGGAGTGGTCTGCAGACTCGGTAGGTAGCTCCATGTCTCTGACCCAGTCGTCACTATGTCTACGAGGTACTGTAGGACCTAGCTCTGCATACTTATGATTTGCTTCTTGGATGATGAGCCCCTCGGGATGGTGGGATTGGTGTTGCCTAGGAAGCATGCTTTGCTGGTCTCCATGAGTTGGTCCTTCATTTGTTGTAGTCATCGCGATGATCTGTAACATGTATTTGCAAATACATTTAACATGTAGGATGATCATTGACCTTTAGAGGTAGCACAGAAGCTACATATCTTTGGTTCAGTGGTGTGCTGCAGGCGCTGCACTGTATCTGGCTACCAGATTTACTGCTAATGCTCTCTAGAGTCACGTGTAGTTGGCCAAATAAAGGAGTGTACCAAAAACACTCAAGTAAGGCACTTCAGGACCTAGGATATTCTTGCCCTCTTCCAGCGAACGGAAGGAGACTAAATGTGCATTCGTACAACCAGTAGGTGTATTAGTGGATTGCAATTGTCCATGTTTCTTTATCAACTTCAGGTGTATGAAGTTTAATGTCACATGTTATTCATCTTCAGGATGATAATTTCATCTTCTGGATGATAATTCACTTCGGTATGATGTTTTCATCTTCAGGATGATTATTCATCTTCAGGATGATAATTCATCTTCTGGATGATGGTGTCATCTTTAGGATGATAATTCATCTTTTGGATGATGGTGTCATCTTCAGGATGATAATTTCATCTTCTGGATGATAATTCATCTTTTGGATGATGATGTCATCTTCAGGATGATAATTTCATAGGATAGATGTCCCAAAAATCTATCCATGCAAATAAGGAGGAAATCCGTAAGGGTATGTTGTCACATCATCGATAACAACATACCCCAAAATTTCCTTTGCCAATCGCATGGTTTTCGTAACTATGACCAAGGAGCATGTTGCATCAGTTTATATAATTTTGTAAGTGAGTCAAGCTCATCTTACTTGATTACTTCCTGGTTTTAGCAAAATAAACCTCTAAGCTATAGCGTATTTCTTATAGCATACGACTTTATTTATTTATGTTTATGTTCACACTCGGTTAGCCCAGAGGTTTGATATCTTTTGATATCAGGACTTCAGGTCCAAAACTTCACATTTCATAAGTGAGTCCAGCTCAACTTATTATTGCCTCGTTCTACATTATTGGCCAATCTCTATGTTTGCTTCAAGAAATGAAGTGTGGAACGATATTTATCATTTAAATGGCAAAATGAAAAGTGAGTACTTGTCGACAAGTGTGTTTTTTTATCCAAACACCTCCCACCTGTATGTATATTATTCAATAATATTTTAATTTATTCCAGATTCATCTCTTCTAGAGGTTCTGGAAAGGGAGAGGATATGGAGATAAGCTCACTTTCTTGTGGTGGTATTGCTTTAGGGTCTCCATGAGTTATTCTCATTTTGGAGCCTCGTGGTATGTCCTTTCATCCATTGAGGACATCCACTTCTGCTACTGGTGGATTGCATCCATTATATTTGGTATGTCAATCCTAGCTGGATTTTTAGCAGCAGGCATGTGTGAATTTGACAATATTTATATTGTCAGTAACTATGTCTGATAACTGTTTAACAGTTTCATAAGTGTGGATCTTGAGGATCTTATCACAATTTAATGATAATCAGATCATAGGTATTAATGTTTGAAATGGTCAAATTGTGCTTCATGCTTATGGATGATTATAATATTTTTGTTGAACCTTATACTGGGAAATTAAAGATTTCTGAATGTGAAAGATCTTCAGGATCTCATCGAATTTTTAAAGGAGGGTCCATCAATGCACATCTTAAGAGAAGTGAATTTAAATGCTTCCCATGTTTGGAGTGCATTTTGATGGGTTTTAATGGTGATATGGGGATGTGTACACATCATCACCAAATCTGTAAGATGTGCTCTAAACGCTTCCTCCGTTAGGGGTTCTCGAAAACTATTTATATGAAGTGATCATGCTCATATAAATAGGTTCTAAGGAGGCGTTTTGATGGTTTGCATTGTAATTGCATGTTCTTGTGTAGTCACCTACAACTGGATTTTTAATGGATAAGTAATCCGTTTAAATCAATTTAATGATTTATTTATATAACCCATTTTGGATGTGAACACAAACTTCAGGGTGTTCGACATTATTGCGGTTGTAAATATTATTTGATTTCCCAGTGTTATCCAATGTTCCTGCCATTTATTAATGTGTCTTATAACCTGTTAAAAGATGGACCATGGTTGGATAATAGGTTTGATAATGACCATTTTTAGAGGATGTATGGATAAGTACTCTTAAGTACATCATCAGCCCTATGAGGGAGTGGATAAGTCCACTTTTATCCCTCAAATACTCTCAAGAGACCTAAAGGTCTTATTATGTTAATGATGATAGTAAATATATCATCTTAAATTCTTTTGAGGAAGTGAAGAGAGTCAATGTCCACCCTGAATGGAGATGATCTCGTAATCATTTTTTCCTTTTGAATGGGACAATGAAAGTTTCATCCTTTTTGAAGAATCTTCGGGTTCGTCAGATTTATAGGATTGGTTAATGATGTCTTGCATCATCAATCCAGGGTGACATCGTTCCAAAGTTGGTAGATTTTGGACACTTCTGGTGTTCCAAATTAATTCCTATTTTCGAATTTATGTGGGACTTTTGAAAGTCCATTAAAATGCTCAAGTTAATTGTGTTCGGTAATAGGTGAACTGTGTTCTAAATGTGAATGATTACATCTTCACATTGACTATTATGCAGATCATAATAGGGACAGAGCTTCAGGCTTCATTGATTACTTGAATCATTAATTAGGGATTTCGTTTTGACGAATATCCATCGATACTTGGTTAGTTTCTTTCATTTATTTTTGAGAGTATTGGGTATCCTCATATAGAGTATTCAGTTTTGCAAAGCCTGAATCTCAAGTAGACGTCCAAAAAAGTTTTTAATTGGACTATTATTAGGGTTAAATGTTTTCAATACCATACTTCTGCAACTATACTCATTAAGAATTATTTTATGTCAACAAATTAAATTTGTTTTCAAAGTTTATTTGTCCTTGAAGAGTAGCTAGATATACACAAGGTCAATTGACTTTCGTCGTTTAGGCTATGTATGTATATATTTTTATATGGCATAAGTTAATGCTACATTTATGTTGCAAAAGCATTATATGTCTTATCAAAACTTCTGGTCTGATATTGGTTTGCCATTGTTTACTCCATGTCGAGGTATAACATATCTTCCATTTCTCATTTTATTCAGGACTTTCCATGTTTTCAGTCTTCCTTATTGTCATTTATAAGGAAGAATGAATATTAGTCTTACTAAGTAGACATGTACAAGAGAAATGAATTAGTTTCTATATTTCCACTTTTCTAATTTATGAGAGACTTTTAAAAGTCTATTTGAATGCTCAAGTATGGTCTCCAGGCCATTTTTATCAAGTCATTCAGTTATTATATGGATAGAGAATCATGCTCAAGGGGAAACAAATACGTGGCTACGAAATTTATAATTTCTCACTTATCTATTAAGCCACGACTTTGGGCTTATGCTTAAAATTAAGGTTAGATTCAAGAATTATACCTTGTTTAGTGAAATTATTCTAAAAGAGTTTAGCAGTGTTATGACAACTGCCGGTGTCAATATTGATTTATAAAGACCATATATCTGAGAGATCTATTTACTGCAAAATGTGTATCTCTAAAAAGATCGCATAATTGATTTTCGCATAATCCATCGTATTTGGTAATTTTTATTTTATTTGAGTAAAAGGTGTTGACTTTTGATTTGATTTGAACTTCAGGTTCAATTTGTCTAAGTAGATATGATGTTAAACTTTTTGAAATTATGATTGGTTTGTTGTCATAAAATATTGTCATATTATGAGCACGAGCATAAGCATTGATGAGCATATAAGTGTGCAATATGTAACATTTAATGATGTATCATGCACAAAATATAAATCTTGTAAGATAAAAAGGTATGCTCAATAAAATAGTTGAAAGAAACTAAATTATCCATGCAAACAATATCGAGCATGTGAGCTAAAAATGTACGCTCAGTTAACATGAATTGAAACATATATGATGTATACACATGTTATTTATATGTTGCAGGCATTCAAATAATTTCTTCGCAGACATATAGTTATGCTACAGGTATTAAAAATATATCATAGAGATTTTAGCATGCTAAATGAAATGTGCATCATAGAACATAGGATATGCAGCATGCATATATAGTTTTCATCACAGGCATGTAATTATGCAACATGCATTCAAAAGATTTAATCGCAGATATATAACTATGCTATGGGCATTTAAAGTTTGCATCACAGGCATGTAGTTATGCAACAAGCATTCAAAAGATTTAATCGCAGATATATAATTATGCTACGGGCATTTAAAATTTTCATCACATATATGCTTCAGGCATATAATGGTAAAAGGGAGAATTAATTATATGTCCCGAAAAGCCCCATATAAAATTTAGGATTCCCCATCATACATGGTCGTCTAAAGACCCTAATTAGGGTTTGGGTTAGTTTTTGTGTGATTAATGCGGTGACGAGTGTTAGGGTCGTGAAGGGTGCACGAGGACGCGACAGTGGCCTTCAGGGCCGCAAAAAAAATCCTTAGCTAGGATTTTGGGTGCGGGGGGACATGGCCGGCAGGGCTGTGGAGCCCCTCCCTTTACCGGTGGTGATCGGATTTGTGGGGGGCCGCAGCCAGCAGAGCTGCGAGCCACCTTTGCCAGCGTTTATCGAAACATGGGACATGAAGGCACGGGGGTTTTGCCCGACCGTCAGGGCCGGCCCCCCCACTTCTGATGGAGAAGAAGGGCGTGGTGGGAGACGTTGTCTTTGGGGCAGCGGGCCCCTTACGGCTGGCATGTCGGTGCAGGGGGCGCTGCCTTCGTGGTGGCGGAGCTCCTTGCGGGCGGGTGGAAGGCGTATAATGCAAAAAGTCTCAAATAAATAAAGAGAAATGATATGAGCCAGCTTGTTAAGGTATATCTAGGAATTATCCCTTAGACCTCTCATCTCATGAGGGTTTTGGGGCTTCCTCGCGATGATGTACTACTATTAGTACAACAAATTAATATTGAACACATGGATCATAAACATGAGACTACTTGTTTGTATAAACAAGCAGGCACCAAAAGAATTTTACAGCATTAATATAGTTAAATAATTAATTTGCGTGTTGCACATGCAAGACAAGCGACATAGATTGTTGCATCGTTGGACAACTTGTAACATAAGAGTCTATCCAACAACATCTGCGTATTAAAACATCGATGAAAAAAATGAGGAGTCCCTCCGTATATTGAGAAAATATCTCCAATTTTTATTTTTGTAATCAATGTTTTTGTCATAAAAATTTGATTTTTATTTTGTAAAACATCGATTTTGGTCCAAGATTTAACAGATCTAAACATATTTTACGAAAATAGGTTTAGATCGAGTTTTTGTGTGATTACCTCTAGATCCGTCCTCCAGATCTAGCAACGTTCGATGAAAGATGCCCGAAAAAATCCGCGTCGTCTCGAGAATCGTTGCATTGTGAAAAAATCATCAGAGCTTCTGCGGACCGCCTCCCTCTCACGAGCCGTCGTCTTTTCCACGAGCAGTTATGATGATAACGTGTTGTGAAGGGTTAAGGGCTAGGAAACCCCTAGACTCATATAAATATTATTCAATGTGGGTGGATACCCAATAGGCCTATTAGACCCTATTTATAACAAACATTTAATAAAAGGATCCATGTTTTCCAGAAAATGTAAAAAAAAAATGCCCAACTTAATAAAAATCTGCAAATATGTGCATTGGAACCGGTAGATCGCCGTCTTCAACAGAATAAAAGAAGAGAAGAGAAACGTATGCTACAAAAATCATATCATTTAATAAAAGATCCATATCTTCCATAAATGTAGAAAATAGCTCAGAGCTCATAAAAATCGGTAAAAATGTCCGTTGGAATCGGGAGATCGCCCTCTTCAATTGAATAATACAAGAAGACAAAGTTAGGCAAAAATCATATAATTTAATAATAAGATTAATTTCTTACAGAAAATTTAGAGAATGGCCCCGATGTAAAATTAATCCGTAAAAATATCCTTTGGAATCGGGAGATCACCATGTTCAACTTAAAAATAAGAGAAGACAAAATTAGGTTATAAAAATGATATCATTTAATAAAAAGATCCATATCTTCCAGAAAATGTGTAAAATAGACTCGAGCTCAGAAAAATACGCACAAAATATCCTTTGGAACAGGGAGATCGCCATCTTCAACTAAAAAATAAGAGAAAACAAAATTATGACAAAAATCATAATAAAAAATTCAGCTAAGTAAAATCCGCAAAAATGTCCGTTGGAACAGGGAGGTCGCCGTCTTCAACTTAAAAAAGAGAATACAAAATTGTGCCAAAAATCATATCATTTAATAAAAAGATACACATCTTCTAGAAAATATAGAGCTAAGTAAAATCTGCAAAAGTATCTGTTTTAACCGGGAGATCACCATCTTCAACTGAAAAATAAGAGAAGACAAACTTAGGCTATAAAATCATAACATTTAATATATAGATTCATATCTAACAAAAAATATAGAATATATAGACTGTAGATCAGAAAATAATGTCCGTTGGAACCGGGAGATCGCCATCTTCAACAGAAAAATATGAGAAGAAAAATTAGGCCAAAAATCATATCATTTAATAAAAACATCCATATCTTCCAGAAAATTTAGAAAATAGCCACGATGTCAGAAAAATCTGCAAAAATGTCCCTTGGAATTGGGAGATCGCCACTTCAACTGAAAAATAAGAGAAGACAAACTTAGTCTTTAAAAATCTTATCATTTAATAAAAGATCCATATCTTCAATGAACTTTTAAAAATAGTTCCGAGCTGAAAAAAAATGCAAAAATGTTCGTTGGAACCGGAACATCGTCATCTTCGACTGAAAAATAAGAGAAGACAAACTTAGGCTAAAAATCTTATCATTTAATATAAAGATTCATTTCTTGAAGAAAATTTAGAAAATAGTCTGGATATCAGAAAATCCCTAAAATTGACTGTTGGAACTGGAGATCGACATCTTCAACGAAATATAAGATATGACCAATTATTCCAAAAAATCATATCATTTAATTACAAGATCTATAACTTCTTGAAAATGTAGAAAATAGCACCGATCTCAGAAAAATCCGGAAAAATGTCCGTTGGAATCGGGAGATCGCCATCTTCCACTTAAAAAAATAAGAGAACACAAAATTAGGCTATAAAAATCATATCATTTAATATAAAGATTCATATCATACAGAAAATATAGAAAATAGCTCGAAGCTCAGAAAAATCCGTAAAAATGTCAGTTGGAACCAGGAGACCGCCATCTTCTAGTGAAAAATAAGAGAAGACAAAATTAGGCCAAAAATCATTTCATTTAATAATAATATCCATATCTTCCAGAAAATTTAGAAAATAGCACCGAGGTCAGAAAAATCCATAAAACTGTCCGTTGGAACCGGGAGATCGCCATCTTCAACTGAAAAATAAGAGAAGATAAACTTAGTCTATAAAAATCAAATCATTAATACAAAGATCTATATCTTCAATAAACTTTTGAAAATAGTTTCGAGCTGAGAAAAATCTGCAAAAATGTCCGTTGGAACCAGGAGATCGACATCTTCAACTAAAAAAATAAGAGACGACAAAATTGGGGTAAAAATCATAGCATTTAATATAAAGATTCATATCTTACAGAAAATTTAGAAAATAGCCTGAAGCTTAGAAAAATCCCTAAAATGTCTTTTGGAACCGGGGTCTCCATCTTCAACGAAAAAAAATAAGAAATGGCCAAATTTGTCTAAAAAATCGTATCATTTAATAAAAAGATCCATAACTTCTCGAAAATGTATAAAACTAGACCCGAACTCTGAAAAATCTGCAAAAAATGTTCGTTGGACTTGGAAGATCATCATTTTCAACTGAAAAATAAGAGAAGACAGAAATTAGATAATAAAAATAATATCAATTAATATAAATATTCATATCTTACAGAAAATGTCGAAAATAGCGCGGAGCTAAGAAAAATCCGCACAAATGTCCGTTGGAACTGGGAGATCGCTATTTTCAACTTATAAATAAGAGAAGATAAAATTAGGCCATGTAATAAATATATTCATAACTTCCAAAAAATGTAGAAAAATAATATCGAGCTCGAAAAGATCCTAACAAATGTCCGTTGGAAGCAGGAGATCGTCATTTTCAATTGAAAAAAAAGTGAAGACAAAATTAGGCAAAAAAATCATATCATTTAATAAAAAGATACATATCTTAAATTAAATTTAGAAAATATCTTTTAGCACAGAAAAATTCGCAAAAATGTCCGTTGGAACAGGGAGATCGCCAACTTCAGCTAAAAATAAGAGAAGACAAAATTAGGCCAAAAATGATATCATGTAATAAAAAGTAACATATCTTCCATAAAATATAGAAAATAGACCCGAGCTAAAAAAATCAGCAAAAATGTCCGTTAGAACAGGGAGATCGCTATCTTCAAATGAAAAAATAATAAGAAACGACCAAATTAGTCCAAAAAATCATGTCATTTAATAAAAAGATGCATAACTTCCCAAAAATGCATAAAAATAGACCCGAGCTCTGAATAATCTGCAAAAAATGTCAGTTGGACCCGGGAGATCACCATTTTCAACTGAAAAATAAGAGAAGACAGAAATTAGGCAATAAAATCATATCAATTAATATAAAGCGTGACGCTTCCGATAAAGCTCGCCGCCAAAGATCACGAACATCAAGGCATGTCTTTCAATCGTTCGTGCTTCTAGCCGATCTCCGAGCAAAGCCCCGGTCTCCAAGTATGTTATGATCGGGCTCATCCACGTTGGCTCCTGGTCGACGCATAGCAGCTCGCCTTCTTCAATACTTGGTGTCAGAAGGCTCTCGACGTAGATGGCCTTTCCTATCTCGGCCGAAGAAGAAGATGCCAACTTTGAGAGTGTGTCGGCCCAGAGTTTGTTTGATCGGGGAAGATGATGGATCTCTGCACTTCTGAACTTTTGATGCTTTGCCCGGGTGCACTTTAGATAACTCTTCATTAGGTCCTCCCTAGCTTCAAGCTGCCTTGTATATGTTGGACGACGAGCCTCAAGTCGCTAATCAATGGCACATTTATTGCCCCAAGTGCTCATTAGAGTTTTAAGGGCGGCCTCGTACTCCACCACATTATTGGTCGCTGAAAAATTGAAGCAGAGTGCATACTCCAGCAAGCTCCCATTGGGGGTCTCTAGCACGATGCCGGCTCTGATCTCCGAGCCTGTGGCTTATCCATCTACGTGGATGATCCATCGCTCTCCTTCGGATCGGGGGGATGTTGAGTGGGTGTCCTTGATGGTGGGCTTCTGTTGTTCTGTGCCCGGCTGAACATCAGGCAAAGCTCCAACAAGCTCTTCGACCATGCATTCTGCCACGAAGTATGCCAGTGCCAGACCCCTGATCATCGCCTTGGGCTTGTAGACGATGTCAAACTCGCTAAGTTTGATGCTCCAATTCAGCATCCGACCCAATCTCTCCAACCTCTTTAGATTCTTCTCGAGCGACGAGTTGGTGTAGACCAGGATGGTATGCGCCTGGAAGTAGGGTCGGAGCTTCCTCGCTATCAGGGTTAAGTAGTAGGAAAACTTCTATGTAGGGCTATAGCATGTTTCTGCCTCCCGAAGCACTCGGCTGGTATAGTAGACCAGCCTCTAGGTGCCTACATCTTCTTTGATTAGGACTGAGCTGACGGCCTCCTCTGTGGCGGCTAAATAAGGCCAAGCCGCTCTCCTTCCTCCGGCTTCGTGAGCAACGATGTGCTTTGCAGATAAGCTTTCAACTCGCCAAAGGCTTGGGTGCAAGAGTCGTCCCACTCAACTTTCTTCCTCGACCATTTCTTCATACTGAGGGCCTTCCGCAAAAGAATGGGAAGAACCTCTCGGTGGACTTTGACAGGAATCTCCTCAGTGCGGTGAACTACCCATTCAGCCTTTGTAAGTCTCTGATCGTCCTCGGCTCACTCATGTTGATGAGGGCAGATATCTTGTCAGGGTTTGCCTCAATCCCTCGCTTGGTGATCATTACGCCTAGGAGAACGGCGTCCTGACCGACGGGGGCTTCTTCTCCGATGCAGGAGTTCTTCTTGTCTCGGGGTCCGTGACCTCCCGCACCGATGAATTTTAGCAATAAGATTTGGCCTAGGAAATTTCGTACTCCCTGGGCCGCCTCATAGGGGACTCCTCAGCTCCTCTCTTTGAGCATCTCCCTCACGACGATGGTCAGCTGTCGTGGTCAAACAGCATCTTCCTCATCGAGCTGCCTTTGTCGAGCGATAACTTCTTATTCGAACTGGGGGAAGAGGTCCTGCCTCATATTCGGGGGTCTAGGGGAGCCTTCGGGCAGAGGGGGCCCCACGGGTCTGGTGATGACCCAGTCTTCCATCATCGTGGTGAAGGCCGCAAAGTTCACATGTACGTTGCGTACCGCAGCCTGTATGATAGCCCTCGACCCCTCAATGGGTAGATCCAGGGGATCTTTTTGGGAGAACGAGGTTCCTCGGCCAAGGGCGACCTCAGAGTGTTATTGATTAGTGCCTCGATTCGTCCCAGCTTTCTTGGAGGTGGCGGTGGGGTGACGTCGAGTGATTTGCCATGGCGGAAATTGTTACGATTATGTGCGGAGCCAGACATGAGTGTAACCCTTCGTTCCCACAGACGACGCCAATTGTTGCAGGTTAAATCTCCCTAATAATGAGATGTATACAAAGGGGAATCAAGGGTACGGTGATTACATGTTAATTGGCTCTTAGTAGAGGCTAAATGTCAGATTCAAGATCGCTCGAAGGTCGCCGATTGCTTGGAGAGTGGCCGATCTTCCTGCACAACGAGCAGCTCGTCAGAAAGGCTGGGTTGACTATCAACCCGTGGCCTCACCGATGGTAAATTCAGTAAGCAAGGAGGCGGGACACGCTGGCCGATTTTAGTGTAGAGCAACCTAATGTGGCGAGCTTGTGTGGAAGGCACAGATATGTGGATGATATCCAGCCTAATGTGTAAATGAGAGTTTTTTTATTTCTACCAACCAACCCCCTCGTTGATGGCTAAGGGGGGTATTTATAATGGAGAGAGTCGGTTGATCATCGTCCAATCAGTTGTTGCTTCTGCTTAGCTGGGGTCCAGCTGGCGCTTTGCTGGAGTATCAATAAGGATGTGATGGGTCTGCAAGAGTGTCAGAGATATTTTATCACCGCCTTAATCAGGCATAATGGGGACACGACGGGTAGCCATCAGTTCTCGTCTTTAACCTTAGACATTAATTGGAGGCGTAGGTGGCGCCACGTCACTTGGTTAGAGATATTTATGGGCTGCGTGGTCGTCGAGGGTTGCCCTTAGAGAGAGTCAAGCTTGCACCCGAGCTCGGCATCCCAGCTTCCTCCGGTCGACCCTCCTGCCTAGGTTGTCAAAGAAAGCTTTGTCGTTCCGATCGATCTCTATGCTTGGCTGGCGAGCTTACCGCTTGACTTGTTGGGCAAGCCTATCTCTCAATTTGTAAGGCGAGCTTGTCGATCATCCGGGCGAGCGGTGAGCTTCTCATTTGGGCTCGCTCTTGTTCCGGCTAGCCTATTCGCTTGGGCTTCAACTATTTGGGCCTTCATTTTCTAGGCCGACCATCAGGTCGTAACAGTTGTAATATGCAAAGTTGTAATAGGGTCAACTCATTCGACCACTTTTTCTGCATGTTGTAAGCAAACGTTGTAATTGACAAATATTACAAATTTTTTGAAACGTTGTGTAAACTTCTATTACAACGTTTAGAAAAGGATATGTATACAGATATTACAACTTTTAATAAACGTTTTGTAAAGTTCTATTACAACTTTTAATAAAAGTTGTGTAAACTTTTATTACAACGTTTATAAAAGTTGTGTAAAGCAATATTACAAATTTATTTAAAAGTTTTATAAACTTATATTACAACGTTTATAAAAGATTGTGTAAACTTCGATTACAACTGGTTTAAATAGTTGTTTAAAACTGTTTTATAACTTCTATAAAATGTTATCTAACAATTATTACAACTTCTATAAAACATTGCAGAAATGTAAAAAATTAAAAAAATATGCGACTGCAGTTATTCCAAATCTCCCTGTAGTAGTTGACACATCCTGATGAACACACACACACACACACAATATTATTCATACCACATTCATTATTCATCGAGATAACACAGTTTTATTTCCTCATCTTTTTTCAAAAATTAAAGCGACATAAATTTTTTACAAAATTTGCATATAATTAACTACATATGACAAACAAGTATTGACATAGAGTTACAACAACACTCATGGCTGTGGTGGACACAACACTATTCCTCTCAATCATGCCCTTCGTCGTCGACCGGCGGTGATGGACGGAGCACAAGCTTCCTCTCCCTATCAGTAATCCCCATTCATTATCGGCCTCCAAAAACCAGACGTAATCGTCCCCCATGGTGTACGCGCGAGCCGTCATGCTTGATACAGACAAAGACCCGCTCAGACCCATGAAGAACGTCCAGTCTCTACAACCATAAAAATTAGTTTTTGCAGTGCAACAAACATTTAATAAGTGTGTGTTTTTTGTGCGAAAACATTATAAAAATAATTAGAAAAAGAACATAAACCATAAAAAGTAGTTTTTATATATGTTGCCGCTACATATGATGTGCCATTCCTCCTTGCCTAACACACGTTCGCTGTCCGGGCTGCCCTTGCCCTCGCCTAACCCACATAATGTTAATACTTCATGTGCAACTAGACGACTCTGCCCATAAAAAGAAAGCGAATGTTTTTTCAGAATCACATTGGTTTTTAGTAATACAATCTCTTCAGTCAAGAAAATACTCACCACCATTCAAGTTTGGTGTGGGCTCAATATGCAGATCAGTTGGGGAGGTTAATTTTCAATGCTATCTTTCGAAACTTAATTACCCTTAAGTCTATAAGCTAGTCCTTGTCATTAGAACATGGGATGCATGTGTCTATGCATGTCTGTGCATGTCTGTGCATGTGTGAGATAGAGAAAGAGAGAGAGAGAGATATACCTCTTAGCGCTGTACAAAAGGTAAAGAACCAATAGACCTATTTGTCATTAAGAGGAATCATACGCCCTTTTTCCATCTGAAAGGAATTGGTGGACCCCATTCTTCATCATGTGGCCTTTTTTGATAAATAGACAATCCCTGGACAGCTGACCTACCAAAACTAATGGGAACTACAAGTCCCAACCATTGAGCCAACACAGATTGCATTCCATCACACCTGAGTAGTACCTTTGGATCACTAACAAAACATTTTTGATTAGGGATTAAGCATATAGAAGTAACAGAAGTGAAAAGGGATAATTGGAAGGTGAATAGAAGTCTTTCAAATCTTAAAAAATAATATATATATATATAAAGAAACAAAGCAATTATCTAACCATATTTCATGTTTTATCTACACAAGTCACATCAATTCACATCACAATTACAGACTTTTAAATAGCTAGTCAAAAGCTTTTTTGTCGACAAATTATCATTTTCCAAGTATTTGCTATCAATATTGCAAATTATGTGCATATGAGTCAGAGCATAACACATACAATCATCATTGTCACTTGTTCAACGCTCTTTTTCTCCCTTTTTTCAAAAACTTTTCTAAACAATGTAATTGCATTTAACTTATTCTCATGGGTCTTAAGGCCAGCAAAATATCACATTGTTGCAAAGTTGATTGGTAGAAAATGATAAAGTCAGGGGAAAATAGTTTTAAAACAACAATTCAATATCTTCCATATGTGATTGCCCAATCTTGTTGAGATACCTTTGTTCTAATAACGGTTCCATCCTCTAGATGCAAACTGATAACAGATGATGAATCCTTTAAGAATTTGGTCCTGATTGAAGCAACTTTGGATGAAAAGCCATTATATGCACTTTTCATGTAAAAACCAAAGAATAATGAGCCATGGCATACAATATCCTAGAAACGTTAAAGCATCTATTTAAAATAGATTCCTAATTATATCACAAGTGATTCAGTACATTCATAGTCTGCCCAATAACAAGCATGTGCTACACAGAATGTACAAGCATGTTGTACAACTGGGCATCAGCTAGAAAATAGTGATGTCCCAAAACTTGCACTGCATATGAGAACTCAGTTATGCATAAAAGATCAATACATGGCATTCTAGGCAATGGAAGAGCACTTTTTAAAGCATGAAAAGTTATCAGCCTGGGAAAAATTGAGTGAAGGTTGTGCAGAAGTATAAATCACACCCAAAATTTGGTTACGCGACACCTATAATTTTTTAGGAAAGGAAAACACACACATTTTACCACCAATTTTGCTAAAAAAACATTCAGATAGGCTTCATAATATTTTTGGGATAAACAACTTGATGAAACTGAGAATGCAAATGCAAGAACTTCCCAAAATAACCAAGCAATTCACAAAGTAAAACAACAAATACCTGACCACAATCCTCCACAAGCCCAAAAACCCCATAAGAATCTGCAAGCTCGATCACGTGATAAGGGCGCCCTGTATTGTCATCATGGTGTACTCAAATCTCTAATACATGAACCCAACAAATAAATTGAAAATTGTGTGAAGGTTGTGTAGAAGTATAAATCACACCCAAAATTTAGTTATGTGACACCTATATATTTTGAGAAAAGGAAAACACACACATTTTACCACCAATTTGCTATAAAAAACATTCAGATAGGCTTCATAATACTTTTGGGATCAATAACTTGATGAAACTGAGATTGCAAATGCAAGAAATTCCCAAAATAACCAAGCAATTCACAAAGCAAAACAACAAATACCTGCCACAATCCTCCACAAGCCCGAAAACCCCACAAGAATCTGCAAGCTCGATCCTGCGATAAGAGCGCCATGTATTGTCCTCATAGTGTACTTGAAAAGAAAACAAGTCAACACAATATTAATCACGAATCTGATTCAAGTACATGTTAATTACGAATTTTCCAAAATACAAATAGAAGCACATAATCGTTAGCCTCATGGCATCATTAACCACAATTGATGTCCTAATTTATAAGGATTCAGTTTGCTTAGGAAATTAAATCTTAAATTCCTAAATCCTAGTATATATTACCAAATGGAATTTGTAACAGAAGTTAAGCCTCGCATGGGTCTTTACGGTTATAAATAGCCCTACAAAGCCAACGATCGTTGATGACATGCTCTATTTTTCATATAATCATGAAATTAAAAATGCCAACTTTTAAACCATGATGATAAGCAGATGAACAAAGAAAAGAATTAAAAAAAATAAAATCTCCAATCTGATTCATTTCAAACCTACAATTAATAGTTGTGCAATTGAAAAATCAAAACTTTTTCAGCTCTTCACCTTATTTATCATTGCCTTGCGCTAAGGAATATTTGAAAAAACAACTCCTTTCCGTGTTTTTCCCAACACATAAAAAAGATCATCAAGCAAATTCGGCATTTAGGGTCTGCTTCATCTGAATTTGGTGATATTGAAAGAAAATTCACTACATTCAAGGAAATCAGGAAGAACCCCTTTTGAAGAGAAAAAAGGATAGACATTTTTTCGTTGGAGAGCGGGGAGTCAAATCCATCAACAATGAAGTTGGACTTGTCAATAGGCCTCCCTAATCTGCTTCACAGTGAGCGAAATCACGCCATGGCCCCACCCCACGTCTTCAAAGCAACCGAGATGCGAGAGTTAGAACTCAAATAAGATCGATGAAACCATAACCCAAAGTTTTTCTCACCGGATGATGCTTGAGCGACGATAACGGCAACGAAGAAGCAAGACCCTCGATCGATCGCACAAAGAGGGAAGATGATGAAAATTTCTGGGTTTCGGCAATGGTGCTTAACATAAGAGAGGCCACTACGCTTCGAATCGCTCGAGCTATTGACGATCGCCTGAGGAGAGAGTGAGTGTTGACGATCGCTTGAGTAGTGCGCATGAAGAGGTCTCCAGATGGGCTTAGGGGAGAGAAGATTGTGAGCTAGGGCTTGGGGGAGAGAGATCGGGAGCTAGGTCGAGTTGGGGCTAGGCGAGAGGGGAGAAAGAGAGGAGCAACACTTTGGATTAGGGCCAGCCTACTAGAGTAACTTGCTAGTGTTTTATCTTCCTCTATCATGATCTCAAAATTATTGAAGCTGTCTTACGTTTGCACTTTCTCCCCCTCTTCCACATAGTCAAATTCCCTCTTACTTTTAAATTAACGTTTGTAAATAGAAAAAAGGATTATTTGGAAAAAGCATTGACAACAAAGTACGGTGCATATCTTTTTATAATGTTGCTAACCTATGGATCTTTCAATTACGGGTCACATGTAGCATTAGACAAATTTTTTGTCTCATGCACAAATGAACCCACTTTCTTCTTTTTAACCATTTCATATTAACTTCTCATGACTATCAAAAAATGGCCCTGATAGAATTTTTTTTCCTCAAACTTAATGTTCTAACCATATATTTTAGCCAAATAAAAAAATTGTTCATTAGCAATAGTTAATAGTTGTGGTGTCGAAATTAACATTTACAACTATTTACGAAAAAAATTTGTAATAACCATTTTTTACAACTATCCACAAAAAAGTTGTAATAAACATTTTTACAACTTTCATAGAAAAATAGTTGTAGTGTCAAATTAAAATTTACAACTATTCACGAAAAAAGTTGTAATAACCATTTTTTACAACTATCCCCAAAAAAGTTGAAATAAACATTTTTACAACTTTCAGAGGAAAAAAGTTGTGGTGTCAAAAATTAACATTTACAACTATTCGCGAAAAAAGTTGTAATAACCATTTTTTATAACTATCAACGAAAAAAGTTGTAACAACCATTTTTTACAACTTTCAAAGAGAGAAAAGTTGTGGTAAACATTTATTACAACTTCCAAAATAAAAATGTTGTCTATAAAAGTTGTAAATGACTAGTTTTGTTGTAGTGTAGCTTCCATAAAATGTAGAAAATAGCACCGAGTTCAGAAAAATCCGCAAAAATATTAGTTGAAAATGGAAGATTGCCATCTTCAACTGAAAAATAAGAGAAGGAAAAATTAGGCCAAAAATCAAATCATTTAATAAAAAGATCCATAACTTCCAGAAAATTTAGAAAATAGCCACGAGGTCAGAAAAAACCTCAAAAATGTTCGTTGGAACTAGGAGATTGCCATCTTCAGCTGAAAAATAAGAAAAGACAAAATTTGACCAAAAATCATATCATTTAATAAAAAAATTCATAACTTCCCGAAAATGTACAAAAATAGCCACGAGTTTAGAAAAAACCGCAAAAATGTCCGTTGGAACAGGGAGATCTCCATCTTCTGCTGAAAAATAAGAGAAAACAAAATTATGCTGTAAAAATCATATCATTTATTATAAAGATCCATATCTTATAGATAATGTAGAAAATAGCCCGGAGTTCAAAAAAATCCGCACAAATGTAAATTGGAATCAGGAGATCGCTATCTTCAACTGAAAAAAGAGAAGACAAAATTGGGCCCAAAAACATATCATTTAATTAAAATTTCCATATCTTTAGAAAAGGTAGAAAAATAGTCCCAAGCTAAGAACAATCCGCAAAAATGTCTGTTGGAACAGGTAGATCACTATCTTCAACTGAAAAAAATAAGAGAAGACAAATGTAGGCTATAAAAATCATATCATTTAATAAAAAGATTCTTATCTTTCATAAAATATAGAAAATAGCACCGAGCTCATAAAAATCCGCAAAAATGTCTGTTGGAAGCGGTAAATCACCATCTTCAACTGAAATATAACAGAAGAGAAAATTAGGACAAACATAATATCATTTAATAAAAAGATACATATATTCTAGAAAATTTAGAAAATAGCCCCGAGGTCAGAATAATATGCAAAAATGTCTTTTGGAACCGAGAAATCGTCATCTTCAACCGAGAAATGAGAGAAGACAAAATTAGACCATAAAAATCATATCATTTAATATAAAGATCCATATCTCATGTATAAAATAGGCTGGAGCTCAGAAAAATCTGCAAAAAGTTCGTTGTAACCGAGAGATCACCATCTTCTACTGAAAAAATACGAGAAGACTAACATAGGCTATAAAATCAAATTATTTAATAAAAAGTTCTATATCTTCCATAAAATGTAGAAAATAGCACCGAGCTCAAAAACACGCAAAAGTGTCAGTTGCAACCGGGTGGTCGTCATCTTCAACTTAAAAATAAGAGAAGACAAAATTAATTTATAAAAATACAATCATTTAATAAAAAGATACATAACTTTCTGAAAATGTAGAAAATAGCCCCGAGCTTAGAAAAATCCGCAAAAATGTTCGTTAGAATCGGGAGATTGCAAATTCAACTGAAAAAATTAAAGAAGAAAAAATTAGGTTAAAATATCATATCATTTGAAAAAGATCCATAACTTCTCGAAAATATAGAAAAATAGCCCCGAGCTAAGAAAAATATGCAAAAATGCCCATTGGAACCGGAAGACCGCCATTTTCAACTGAATAATAAGAGAAGAAAAAATTGGGTTATAAAAATCATATCATTTAACATAAAGATTCATATCAAACAAAAAATGTAAAAAATAGCTTGGAGCTCAGAAAAATAAAAAAAATGTTTGTTGGAACCGGAAGATCGCCATCTTCAACTAAAAAAATAAAAGAAGACAAAATTAGGTCAAAATCATATCATTTAATAAAAAGATACATACCTGTCATAAATGTAGAAAATAGCACCGAGATCAAAAAAATGTGCACAAATGTCCCTTGGAACCGACAGATCACAAAATTCAACTTAAAAAAGAGAAGACAAAATTAGGCGAAAAAATCAAATCATTTAATAAAAAGATTCATATCTTCCAGGAAATGTAGAAAAAAGCCCAAAGCCAAGAAATATCCGCAAAAATGTCCATTGGAACATGGAGATCGCCATCTTCAACTGAAAAATATGTGAAGACAAAATTAGGCTATAAAAATCTTATCATTTAATAAAGTCCATATATTTAATTAAATGAAGAAAATAGCCCACAGCTCAGAAAAATTTGCAAAAATGTCCATTGGAACCTGGTGATTGTCATCTTCAACTAAAAAATAAGAGAAGGAAAAATTTGGATATAAAAATCATATCATTGGGCTATTTAGTATCGACCCCCCGTGTTTTCTCCATAATTAGCAACACCCCCATATGGTTTCAATTATTAGTAAGACCCCCCCTGATTTATCCAATTTAGACTCCCCCGCCCCCTGTTTGGAGTCCAAAACAGCGGACGGGGGAGTCCAAATTGGATACATCAGGGGGGTCTTACTAATAATTGAAACCATATGGGGTGTTGCTAAATACAGTGAAACCATAGGGTGCCGGTACTAAATAACCGTATCATTTAATATAAAGTTTCTTATCCTTCAGAAAGTGAAGAAATAACAATAGGCTCCGAAAAATCTACAAAAATGTTCGTTGGAACCGGGAGATCACCATCTTCAACTAAAAAAATAAAAGAAGAAAAAATTAGGCCAAAAAATCAAATCATTTAATAAAAAGATTCATATCTGCCAGGAAATATAGAAAAAAGCCCAATTCCAAGAAAAATCCGTAAAATTGCCATTGGAACATGGAGATCACCATCTTCAACTGAAAAATATGTGAAGACAAAATTAGGCTATAAAAATCTTATCATTTAATAAAGTCCATATCTTTAATTAAATGAAGAAAATAGCCCGGAGCTCAGAAAAATCTGTAAAAATGTCCGTTGGGACCTGGAGATCGTCATCTTCAACTGAAAAATAAGAGAAGGAAAAAATTTGAATATAAAAATCATATCCTTTAATATAAAGTGTCTTATCCTTCAAAAAGTGAAGAAATAACAATGAGCTCCGAAAAATTTGCAAAAATATTCGTTGGAACCGGGAGATCACCCTCTTCAACTGAAAAAAATAAGAGAAGACAAAATGAGGCCAAAATATCATATCATTTAATAAAATTATACATATCTTCAAAAAAAGTGGAAAATAGCCTGGAGCTCAAATAAATCCGCAAAAATGTCTGTTGGAACCCGGAGATCGCCATCTTCAGCTGGAATATAAGAGAAGACAAAATTAGGCCAAAAAATCATATCATTTAATAAAAAGACCGCCATCTTCAACTGGAAAATAAGAGAAGACAAATTTAGGCTATAAAAATCATATCAATTAATAAAAAGATCCATATCTTTCATAAAATGTAGAAAATAACACCAAGCTCAGAAAATGATATATAATAATCTTATCAGTTGAAGATGGTGGTATCCTGGTTACAATAGACATTTTTATAGATGAACATGGCAATTTCCTGGTTCCGAATTTTGTCTTCTCTTAAATTTCAGTTGCAGATGGCGATTTCTCAGTTTCACAAGGTATTTTTGGCATAATTTTGTCTTCTCTGATATCATTTAATAAAACGATCCATATCTTATAGAAAATTTGGAAAATACCAGGAGTTCAGAAAAATCCACAAAAATGTCCGTTGCAACTGGGAGATCGCCATCCTCAACCGAAATATAAGAGAGGATAAAATAAGACCAAAAATCATATCATTTAATAAAAAGATCGCTATCATCAACAGGAAAATAAGCGAAGACAAAATTAGGCAACAAAAATCATATCAATTAATATAAAGATCCTTCTCTTCCAAAAATATAGAATATAGCCATGAGCACAGGAAAATCCTCAAAAAATTCCGTTGGAAACAGGATATCACCATCTTCAACTTAAAAATAAGAGAAGACAAACTTAGTCTATAAAAATCATATTATTTAATAAAATTAACCACATCTTCCATATATTGTAGAAAATATTCCTGAGCTAAGAAAAATCTACAAAAATGTCTGTTAGAACCGGGAGTTTGCCATCTTCAAATAAAAAAAATAAGAGAAGGGAAAATTGGGCCAAAAATCATATCATATAATAAAAAGATCCACAACTTCCCGAAAATGTAGAAAAATAATTTCGAGCTCAGAAAAATCTGCAAAGATATCCGTTGGAACTGGGAGATCGCCATATTCAATTTAAAAATAAGCGAAGACAAAATTATGCTACAAAATTCATATCATTTAAGAAAGATCCATATTTTCAATAAAATGTAAATAATAGTCTTAAGCTCTGAAAAATCCGCAAAAATATCCGTCGGGAGATCGTCATCTTCAACTGAAAAATAAGAGAAGACTAAATTTGGCTATAAAAATCATATCATTTAATCTAAATATCCATATCTTAAAGAAAATGTAGAAAATAGCCCAGAGCTAAGAGTCTGCAAAAATGTTTGTTGAGACTGAATGATAGCCATCTTCATCTAAAAAGTAAGAGAAGACAAAATTAGGCCCAAAAATCATATCATTTAATAAAAAGATCCATACCTTTCAAAAATGTAGAAAATAGCCTCAAGGTCAGAAAAATCCGCAAAAATGTCTGTCCGAACCGGGAGATTGTCATTTTCAACTGAAAAATAAAAGAATACAAACTTAGTCTATAAAAATCATATCATTTAATTAAAAAATTCATATCTTTAATAAATTATAGAAACTAGCCCCGATCTGAGAAAAATCCGCAAAAATATCCGTTGGAACCGAAAGATCGCCATCTTCATCTTAAAAATAAGAGAAGACAATTTACGAAATAAAAAACATATCATTTAATTTAAAGATTAATATCATTAACTAAAAAATACGCAAAAATGTATGTTGGAACCGAGAGATCGACATCTTCAACAGAAAAATAATAGAAGACAAAATCAGGCCAAAAATCATATCATTTAATAAAAAGATACATATCTTCCAAAAAATGTATAAATGAGCTCTGTGCTCAGAAAAATTCGCAAAAATGTCTGTTGGAACTGGAAGATGGTAATTTTCAACTGAAAAATAAGAGAAAACAAAATTAGGCAATAAAAATCATAGTGTTTAATAAAATTATTCATATCTTCAATAAAATCTGTAAAATAGCCCTGCGCTCAGAAAAATCCGCAAAAATTTTCGTTGGAATAGGGAGATCGCCATATTCGACTTAAAAATAAGAGAAGACAAAATTACGCTATAAAATCACATCATTTAATATAAAGATACATATCTTCAATATAATGTAGAAAATAGCTCGAAACATAGAAAATTCCGCAAAAAAGTCAGTTGGAACCGGGAGTCGCCATTTTCAACTGAAAAATAAGAGAAGACACAATTAGGCCAAAAAAATCAGATCATTTAATAAAACGAACTATATCTTCAAGAAAATGTGGAAATTAGACGGTAGCTAAGAAAAATCCAAAAATGGTTGAAATCGGGAGATCGCCATCTTCGACTGAAAAATTAGAGAAGCCAAAATTAGGCCCAAAAAATCTTCTCATTTAATAAAAAGCTATATCTTTCAGAAAGTGTAGAAAATAATCACGAGCTGAGAAAAATCCACAAAAATGTCCGTTGGAACCAGGACATCATCATCTTCAAATTAAAAATAAGAGAATGCAAAATTAGGCTATAAAATCATATCATTTAATATAAAAATTCATATCTTATGGAAAATTTAGAAAATGGCCCAAAGTTTAGGAAAATCATCAAAAATGTCTGGAACCGGAAGATCGTAATTTTCAACAGAAAAATAAGAGAAGAAAGAATTAGGCCAAAAATCATATCATTTAATCAAAAGATCCATATCTTCTAGAGAATGTAGAAAAATAGTCCCGAGCTAAGAAAAATCTGCAAAAAATGTCCATTGGAACCGGGAGACCGCGATCTTTAACTAAAAAAAATAAGAGAAGGCAAACTTATTCAATAAAAATCATATCATTTAATGAAAAGATCCATTTCTTACATGAAATGTAGAAAATAGCTCCAAGCTCCAAAAAAATCTTCAAACCGTTGGTCCCTGGAGATCGCTATCTTCAACTGAAAATAAGAGAAGAAAAAGTTATGCCAAAAATCATATCATTTAATAAATCGATCCATTTCTTCCAGAAAATTTAGAAAATAGGCTCGCGGTTAGAAAAATCCGCTAAAATGTCCGTTGGAATCGTGAGATCGCCATCTTCAACTTAAAAAAATTAAGAGAAGACAAACGTGGTCTATGAAAATTATTTCATTTAATAAAAAGATCCGTAAAATGTCTGTTGGAACCGGGAGATCGCCATCTTCAACTACAAAATAAGAAAAGATAAACTTAAGCTATAGCAATCATACCATTTAATAAAAAGATCCATCTCTCTAATAAAATGTAGAAAATACCTCCGAGCTTAGAATAATTCCTAAAAAGTCTGTTGGAACCGGAACATCACCATATTTAATTAAAAAAATAATAGAAGACAAAAGTAGGCTATAAAAATCATTAAAATCATCATTTATTTAAAATATTCATATCCTCAATTAACTGTATAAAATAGCATCGAGCTCAGAAAAATCCGCAAAAAATGTCCGTTGGAAACAGGAGATTGCCATCTTCAACTGAAAAATAAGAGAAGACAAACTTAGGCTTTAAAAATCATATCACTAAATAAAAAGATCCTTATTTTCGCTAAATATAATTCCTAAAGATGTGTCAACCTGTGGTGAGAAAACACCCCGAAACATCTGGCGCGGTCTGTGGGAACGAGTCAACACCCACGTTGTCAACCACACCGATGATGACTTGTTCTAATAATCAAATTATATGATTCATTACCTGGAGCAATGCGGGCTAGGATCAACCTTTCAATCGACTTTTCGGTGGCCCCACTCTCTCCAGCGTGATGCATCGCCTTCAACACCAAATTACAGGATGCCGTGTTGAGGAGATCCCATATTCCCTCACAGCGATAGCCAAATCCAGAAGCTCCCCTACCGAGTAGCTGGTTGGGAACCTAAAACAATCCTTGAAGTATCTCAAAATGGAAGCATTCTTGTCGAAGTTCGGCGATCTGCTAGCGGTTACAGCTATCAGTTCTGCTCTTTCAACCTCCATCGCGTGCTCGACCAGCTGGAGGCCCTCAACGTCGCCATCCTTTCTACCGGTGATTGGGCCCTACCAGATCGACTCGGACTCTTACAGCCCCTCTAATCTTGCATCTTGGAACGGCTCCATGCTCGATTTCAACGTGATCTCTATCGGAATCCCCTTGCCTTGGATTCCCAGGGTGCCCCCCATTCACTGCTCTCTGGAGCTAAAGAGAAAGTGAGAAAATAGGTCAATGAAGAGTTCCATCATGCTGGCTTCTGGTTTCTTTGTTTCTTTAAGGTCTGTGATCATGGTTGCAGGGGATCTTGATGGTGCTCCAACATCAGCAAACACAAGAGGGATACATGAGGGAGAAGAGAGGTTCGTATGGTAGGGGTGATCAAAGCTACGATGCTGCCTCAGATGCATCTTCTTGGGACCTCGAAATATCATTCAGGGTTGAAGACCACATTTGGTCCATATACTCATCGATGGACCAAATCGGTATGCCTCAGATCTCCCCAATGGCTGGCGACCAAATATGTCTGTTGCGGTTTCGGTATCGGAGAGGTTGCTGGGTACTTAACCGACATACTCAAAAAGCACCACTGCTCTGTGACCCCCTCTAGCGTTGCATCCCCAGTAGCCTCGGCCTTCCATCGAGATCTAGGCATTGGACATCAGATCCTCCAACCGCAAGATGTCACCTCTCCCGTCCTTCACCCTCGCCTTAATCACCATCCGCTATACCCCGCATCTCCACCAAAGAAGTGGGATGCCAACAGCCACGAGGCACCTCCACCTGAACCCTAGAGAGGTGATAGCATCCAAGCACGTTGGAAAAGGACCGGGTCAGGCGGTGGTGACATCAATGATGGCCTTTGGGAGGTCTTGTTGGGCCCATCCTCACACCCATCATCCAGATTCCCTCTGTGACTTTCGCTTTCAAGCCCTTTGATCATGACGGATCAGACGAAGATGACGGGGACCCCAAGCCCCCAATGCTTCGCAGAACGCTCCAGGTGCTTGAAGGCACTGTACGAAGTAGAAGGCAGTTTCTTTTGACCGCGATCAACGCATGTCATGTTCATACGATTTCGACTACGGATCTTGTGGCCAGCGGGAAGATGAAGTCGCCGCCATGAGAGTTTAGATCTTGTATAATTTTGTTCTCCCCACTCATCCTATCTCGGAGTTCTTGACGAATTTGGGGACATCGGTCGGGGAGGGGAAGCTGATGGCAACCGTTCAAGTGAAGCTCGACAGCTGTCACTTAATCTACAGCCTTCTTGACACCGCGCGGCCTCCCGTGCGCATAGTTCTCCTCAAATTCAACCACCTTCGCAGCTGCCCTCATCAAAAAAATACTCCAGCGTCATCTCTCTACCGTACATCTCCCTCCAAGTCTCGTCGACCTCAACCATCGCTAGTCGCCATGCTACCCTGCCTCAAGATCGTCGTCGGTGACGTATACCCTCCATCGGATCGACGATGTTCATTGATTCGAGTAATTTAAGGGAGAAGAAGAATAACTGACGAGTAATATCGGATGTCACCGATGAGGACAACGTTATCATCCGAGACAATGTCAACTCTCTTCATCGGCATCTGTCTGTCGGTCACCGTGCTCCCCGTCCTCCTCCTTCATCGCCAACATCAAGCTCCTCAACACCCTGTCCGTGGGTGAATTCAATGATCGAAGTCTAAAGGAGAAGGGAACGGAGCCTAATTTGTCAGTGCTACGAACATCTGCTGCGGCTGGAGAGCCAAAGTTGGTCCCCATATGGCGGTGGAATGCGATCGCAATTTGAAGATCAAGCCGGTTAAGATTATCCACCTCCACCATCTATACCATCATGTGCCTGGAATGCGATTTCACCAAGCGGGTTGACGAGCGATCAACCCAGGGGCTTGCTTACGTCCTGTCTTCAGAGCTGTCATCTCGAAGCACGAGGTGTCGGACTTGGGGATATGTCGAACCCAAGGGCTTCATGCCAAGCTGCCGATTCCAGCAAGCTCTTTCCAGTCCAAAGACAAGAAACGATGGGAGCCACCTTAGATTGGCCATCCCACACCATTCGGTATTAACATTGCCCTCGCCTCCACTTTCTAGAAGAAGAGCAGGCCAAGGCTGCACGCGTCAGAGACGTGCATCCAGACAAAATTCTGGTGATCGTTGAGAAAGCCGATTTCCTCTAAGTATTCGTGAGGAGATCTCCCAACGAGTCTTCTACTATCAGGGACGCCGTCTGCAGAACATAATTTGCCTATCCCATGCTAACCCATCCAGGAAGAGGCTGACCGATCCAAGAGGAGGCCGACCATACCAGCCCGACCCATCCAGGAGGAGGCCATCCAGGAGGAGGCCAACCAGCCGAGGCTGACCGATCTAGGAGGATGCTGACCATACCAGGCCGACCCATCCATGAGGAGGCCGACCAGTGAGGCCGACCCCACCCACCATGAGGAGGCCGACTAGCAAGGCCGACCGACCCAGAAGGATGCCGACCATACCAGGCCGACCCATCCAGGAGGAGGCCGACCAGACGAGGCCGACCCATCCAGGAGGAGGTCGACCATGATGAGCTGCCAATGGCAGAGCATGCCCCTGTCCAAACCAACCGAGCTAGCGGACCTACCCCAGTCTGAGCCCGCGGACAATCCCGAAGGTCACCTGACTTGCACCAATACGATTAAATTTCCAACGAACGAGTTTCACACCTTTCAAGGCAAACCCGGGCCGCAGAGGGGGCAAAGATAGCGTACACGGGGGATCAGTACTACCTCCGCCTTCCAAGCCCCCCCAACGGTACAGAAACTCAGGCAGTGACGCAGAACCTCTGCTGAATAGACTGGAGCTTGAGCTAAAACTGGGATCTAGACAAGACCTGGGGTCAGTTGTGAGGATGGGGGCAACTCCCCCAACAGGCCGACCTGTACAGTTTGCCGTAAGGCTGGGGGAAACTCCCCCAAAAGGTCGACCCATCGGTTTGTCGTAAGGCTGGGGAAACTCCCCCAGCAGGTCGACCAAACCTGGATCGGTTGTAAGGCTGGTGCAACTCCCCCAGCAGGTCGATCAGTCGATCGACTGTAAGACTAGGCGTAGCTCCCCCAGCAGGACAATCGACCCATCGATCGTAAGGCTGGGGGCAACTCCCTCAGCAGACCGCCCACATCGATCGTAAGGCTGGGGACAACTCCCCAAGCAGACCGATCACTTTATCGACTATAAGACTGGGGGTAGCTCCCCCAGCAGGCCAATCGACCCGTCGATCATAAGGTTGGGGGGCAACTCTCCCAGCAGACTGACCACATCGACGGTAAGGCTGGGGCAACTTCCCTAACAGGCCGATCACTCGATCGAATGTAAGACTGGGGGTAGCTTCCCCAGCAGACCGATCGACTCGTCGATCATAAGGTTGGGGGTAACTCCCCAAGCAGACCAACCACATCGATTGTAAGGCTAGGGGCAACTCCCCCAGTAGGCCGATCAATTGATCGACTGACTGGGGGTAGCTCTCCCAGTGGGCCAATCGACTCGTCGATCGTAAGGCTGTGGGCAATTCTCCCAGCAGACCGACCACATCGACCGTAAGGCTGGAAGCCGATCACTCGATCGATCGTAAGGCTGTGGGCAACTCCCCCAACAGACCAACCATGTCGACTGTAAGGCTAGGGGTAACTCCACTAGCAGGTCGACCACCAATCGACCGTATAGCTGGGGGCTGACGTCCTCGCGTTATGCATGTTTGATGTGTGCAATATATAGTAGGGGGCGTGAGATTTAAATATTTATAACCGCAAGCGCACGGTGTTGTAGTGTGGCTTAGGGGTCGAACTCAGGGAGGCGTGGTTGTGCTTGTGTCAGAAAGGACCGAATTCACCCTATGGGCAAGCTAGCCTGAATCGGTGGATGGGTTGTCACAGAAATAGAATGCGAGGGATAAACAATATAAAGGGAAACCCGGGACTTCGATTTCCACCCTATCATGTGATTCTCACCAATACGGCCGACAGATGGGATAACGATCGGAATTAGGGTCTAAAGGTGAGACGTTGCCTCTAAGAGTGATACCGGCGTCCCATGGGCCCGATATTCCGGTCGGTGCCCAGTATGATACGTCGGACTTCCCGGGTTTGGTCAGTGGGCATTCCCATGTACATTAACACTGACCGACTCCAGGAGTACTAAGCTCGCAACGATAACTCCTGACATCTCGTCATGCCGTTTTCATGCGTTAGGATTCGATGTCTACGCTAAGGGTGTGAACTATGGCTAGGGAGCCAACCGCCAAGTTTATTCCCCCTTGGCCCAACAGTCAAAGGTGGTCAGGCCACTACCCACCTTAAGACACGACTATTCTCTATCGAGCATTACCCGCACTACCTTATGCACGCCTTAGTGCGGTGACTTGCATGGGCCACCAAATGTAACGTCCCGCTTCCCATGATACCCAGGAAGTACGAATTCGTCCCAAATATTCCTACAGTAGCGCGTGTTAAAAAGAAAGGGAAGAAAGAGAGTCTACAAGAAGAATAATGCAGGTCACTGCGCACATGCTGGAAATTACAAGTAATGCTCCAACACAGAAAATAAGAGACAATCATATACAAGTCCAACATTCTTTATTATTAAAACAAAGGTACCTCTTTATTTACATCATCTCATCCTCAAATACAAAAGTGAAAACAGAAGAAATCCCAGAAAAATCCCCAAAAGACATAAAGGTCAACACCAGTACAACTCACTCCCTAAACTAGCCTGAGAACCAACTGAAGAGGCTGCCCTCTGAGGATTCCATCTCTACCACGAACTGAAAGCTAACTCCTGAGTCAGGCCTGATCTGGCTTTACTGCTTTGAAACGTGGAAAAAGTAACTTGGAAACGTCAACACGTGACCCATTACAAAATCCTAACATCGCTAGGTATGGTCTAGTTTTAGAACTGTTCTTCCTAACTAGCGTCTGGTCACTTTACTGTAAACAAGTCTACTATTTACGCATAAGGAACAAGTACTGTAAATAAGGTCTTCTGAATTAACATACAGGGAAAGTAAACAACATCACATGCAGATATATAAAAGTAAGAGCTACAGAATTAAATAAGCGTGAAGTAAAGGCAAACAATCATAGATATGCACATGATGCATATGAATGGTTATGAATACAAATGCAATACCTAAGGGATCCCATCTATGCAGCGTGCCTACAATGTGACTCATGGAATCTAGAGGTGGTCCCATGAATTCAGGAGGTGGCCCCTGACATTTCTGTGGCACGCTGGTATATGTAGCACGTACGTCCATGTCATCTATCATACCACGCATAGATTCAAGAGGTGGCCCAATGGATTCAGGAGGTGGCATCCGGCATTTCCGTGGCACGCTGGTCCATAGGGCACTTTGGTCTATGTGGTGTTAATTTCTGTTAAGCTACCATTCTTTCCATGACAAATTTCACATACACTATAACATCTTATGTTTCCAATTAACATATAACTCTATCATTCTTAATATGAAACACATCATGGTATGGAAGCATCTTGTCATAAAGTATGCTAATATGAGAATAAAGAGCATAACATGGCATTTGTGTGACATTGTACTTGGATAACAACACTACATATATAAGCATGAATATCACCATTCTTTGCACCATAATTTTCACAAACTTTAGCATGATATTTATGTGAAAACTACAGAATTCTGTTTGGAATCTAGACTCTAATATATCACAAACTACAGAATTCTGTTTGGAATCTAGACTCTAATATATCAGTCTAAAACATCTATCTAATGTTATAATCTGGTTTAGTACTCATAAAAGTTGTAGATGCTTAAGTTCTGTTTCCAAATTATTTAAGATTGTGTCATTTGGGGGTTTGTAGAGAGAGTTATGAAATTTTTCTCAAAATGTAGCAGAATCTGTCTAAAACTGACAACATGGTAAAGTCGTCAGTTTACACATTCCTATAATCAAAACTAGGTTCTGCTTCCTTCATGACCTTTACAAAACTCAAATATGAATTTGGTGGTCTACAATAGTATATATGAATTTTTGAATCTACAGGACAAAACTCAAATTTTTACAGCACATCATTAACATATCTATTATAGCATATTGACAGACTAACATGAAGCTACTAGTCATACTACCATTGCCATCCTAATAATTTGACATGATAATGATTTTAAATCTAAGAAAGGAAGCATAATGGCAACGTGGTCTACACTAATATGGGATGTTACATGGTATATTTTGGCAAACTATGCATACTTCCACTAAATAAAACATTACATCATAAGCATGCATACTAAACTTAACAAAACATGGCACTTTATTAGCATGTGGCTTAAACTACAATTCTACATCAAATTCCAACTTAATTAACTGGGTGATGAAACTCGATAACACAATCCTAAAACTACATCCTAACTAGGACGTTAGAACTCCTACCTCAAATATTTCCTTCTTAATTTCTTTGGCCCTTCTTCTCCTTGAAGACCCCATCAACCCTCAAGCTTTCTTCCTCCATACCTTAAGCTCCAATGGTGGATGCCAATAGTGGGATTGAATTAATGAGATGGTGGTGGAGATGTTGGTGGAGTGGGAGGTGCAAAGGGAGGAGAGGGAGAGAGAAGAGTGGATGAGAACTTGAATTTTTTTTCTTCTTTTCCTTTTTATTTTTCCAAATTTCTTCTCTTTACTTCATCTCCTCATCCTAGGCATCCCTTAATTCCCTCTTAGCTTGCCAAATGGAGAGAGTTAGGTGAAAATCAAAGAGGTGATGACACCTCTTAGGCTAGGTGTCTACATTAGGAAAATTAGGGATTTCTATTTTCTAATAAATAGAAATACTCCACTAAAATACCCTTACTCACCAAATACAAAGTATACCATCTAAATACTCATCCATTTAATCCAAACGATGTTTAAAAAATATTTTAAAATAATTTGGTAATTAGAAATTTATGGAAAATTTATAAAAATACACAATAATTTCATACGTACAAATATGTCTAGAGATACGTACATTGTAACCGTATATACGAAAACAAGGTATTACACTATAAAAACCATATTATTTTATAAAAAGTTATATATCTTCTATAAAATGTAGAAAATAGCACCGAGCTCAAAAAAATATGCAAATATGTTCGTTGGAACCGGAAGATCACCATCATCAATTGAAAAATAAGAGTAGACAACATTAGGCTATAAAAATCATATCATTTAATAAAAAGATCCATAACTTTCCGAAAATATAGAAAATAGCCCGTAGCTCAGAAAAATCCGTAAAAATGTTCGTTCAAACAGGAAGATCACCTTCTTCAATTAAAAAAATAAGAGAAGAAAAAATTTGGTCAAATAATCATATCATATAATAAAAGATCCATAACTTCTCGAAACTGTAGAAAAATAGCACCGAGCTCAGAAAACGTGATAATAATGTCTGTTGGAACCGGGAGATCGCCATCTTCGAGAGAACAATAAGAGAAGAAAAATTAGGTTATAAAAACATATCATTTAATATAAAGATTTATATCATACATAAAATTTAGAAAATAGCCCGGAGCTCAGAAAAATCTGAATAAATGTCCGTTGGAACCGGGAGATCGCCATCTTCAACTGAAAAATAAAAGAAGACAAAATTATGCCAAATATCATATCATTTAATAAAAAGATACATAACTGCCCTAAAATGTAGAAAATAGCATTAAGCTCAGAAAAATCTGCATAAATGTCTGTTGGAACTAGGAGATCGTAATATCATTTAATAAAAGATTCATATCTTCCAGAAAATGTAGAAAAAAGCCCAAAGCTAAGAAAAATATGCAAAAATGTCTGTTGGAACAGGGAGATCACCATATTCAACTAAAAAATATGAGAAGACAAAATTAGGCTATAAAAATCTTGTCATTTAATAAAGAGATCCATATCTTTAATAAAATGTACAAAATAGCATGGAGCTCAGAAAAATCCGCAAAAATGTTCGTTGGAACTGGGTGATCAGCATCTTCTATTGAAAATAAGAGAAGAAAAATTAGGATATAAAAATCATAACATTTATTATAAAGATCTTTATCTTCTAGAAAGTGTACAAAATGGCCCCGAGCTTAGAAAACCTCACAAAAATATCCGTTGGAACCGAAAGATTGCCATCTTCAACTGAAAAAATAAGAGAAGACAAAATTAGGCCAAAATATCATATCAATTAATAAAATAATACATATCTTCCAAAAAGTGGAAAATAACCCAATGTTCCGAAAATATGCAAAAATGTCCGTTGGAACCGGGAGATCAACATCTTCAACTGGAATATAAGGGAAGACAAAATTAGGCCAAAAATAATTTTATTTAATAAAAAGATCGCCATTTTCAACTGGAAAATAATAGAAGAAAAATTTAGGCTATACAAATCATATCAATTAATAAAAAAATCCATATCTGGCATAAAATGTAGAAAATAGCACCAAACTCATAAAATGATATATAAAAATCTTACCAGTTACGATATCCCGGTTACTACAGGCATTTCTATCAAGGTTCTAAATGGCGTGAGGGGTGGCGTGGCGACGAGGTCAAGCCTCAAGCCTTAGGAGCCTTGGCG
Organism: Scilla litardierei; assembly: GCA_030789695.1. NCBI lineage: Eukaryota > Viridiplantae > Streptophyta > Magnoliopsida > Asparagales > Asparagaceae > Scilla > Scilla litardierei. Next base: position 713,607,086 of record CM061142.1, on the reverse strand, counting down.
GAGCCACGTCATTTTTCAAGGCGTGGCTTAAGGCGGCAAATGTGTGTATATATTATATAATATATATATATATATATATATATATATATATATATATATATGTAGATAGTAGACTATGCTCCACTTAGATGGATTAGTTTCCAAATCCTACCAAATCCATAGCCTTCCATCTACATTGAGAAGGGTGCTTACATTTAACTAAAGTGTTACTCTACTAAAAAGCAAATGTTTACACAACAAAAAAGCATGTGACCTCAATACGTCATAAATATCAAAGCACTCGATTAACACAGTTGTTAAGGCTATTTGGATAATTGGATCTGAATGAAATTTGCTGATACTTTAAGGAACATTGATTTTTGGCATTTTCTAGTTCAACAGCTTGAATAAACTTTGTTCACAAGTGCTGTCTAAAGCCAGAAAAGGAATAATATTGATATAACATATGGACACATTTCAGCTAGGCAAGTAAACAAACACCATACTATGCATAATGGATATAATTATTAAATGAAGCTGATTTGTGGTGTATAATGCAGTTTGAGCTCACCTTCCTAAAGGGCCAAATCTAAACATGAACAGCTCAAAAAGGTGACATTTTTAAGCAATACGAAAATTTTCAAGTTTACCTCTGAGATCGCCGATCGATGACAAAGAAGACGCGAAAATCTCCAGCCAGAATCGCTAGACGCGATGGATGGAGTTGGTGTCGTCAAGGTCAGTGCAGGCGGTGCTGACGTGGCCACGGTTGGAGACCCGTCGGCTGTCGGTCTAATGGTGGAGACGAGGGCGGCCGGTGACGCGGATGCTGCTTAGAGGGAGGTCCGGAGGAATCAATCGTCGAAGGTGAATCGAATCGATATAATGCCCTAATAATGCAGGCGGTTGTGGTCAGGCTGAAATGCCTCAAATAATAGAGAACGGGTCGGGCTCTCTTAGCCCTATAATGCAGACCCTGTACCATTTTTTTATTTTTTTCATTTTTTGTTGCACGCCTTATGTTTTTGTGGTGTGCCTTGTATCGCCATGGCACGTCATGCTATGTGCTGCCTCAAACAGCCTACATGGACATTAACGGGGCGTGGGGGTCGAGCCTTGCCGCCATGGCGTGCCATGGTGTCGCCGTGGCAAGTTTTTTAGAACCTTGATTTTTATAGATGAAGATGTCGACTTCTCGGTTTTGAATTTTATCTTCTATTATATTTCAGTTAAAGATGGCGATTTCTCAGTTTCAACGGACATTCTTTGGCCTAATTTTGCCTTCTCTGATAGCATTTAATAAAATGATCCATATCTTTTAGAAAATGTAAAAAATAGCATGGAGTTCAGAAAAATCCGCAAAAATGTCTGTTGGAACTGGGAGAACGCCATCTTTAACCGAAATATAAGAGAATACAAAATAATGCCAAAAAATCATATCATTTAATACGAAGGACGCCATCATCAACTAGAAAAAAAAGAGAAAGCAAAATTAGGCAAAAAATCATATCATTAATAAAAAGTTTCATATCTTCAATAAACTGTAGAAAATAGTTCCAAGTTTAGAAAAATCCGCAAAAATGGCCGTTGGAACCGGGAGATCGACATCTTCAACTGAAAAATCAGAGAAGACAAAATTAGGCCCTAAAAATCATATCATTTAATATAAAGGATCACATCTTATAGTTAATTTAAGAAATAGCCTGGAGCTTAGAAAAATCCGCAAAAATGTCCGTTGGAACCGGACGATCGCCATCTTCAATGAAAAAAAATAAGAAAAGACAAAATTAGGCGTAAAAATCATATCATTTAATAAAAAGAACTATAACTTCTCGAAAATGTAGAAAAATAGCACCAATCTCAGAAAAGCCGCAAAAATATCTGTTGGAACCGAAAAATCACCATCTTTAACTGAAAAATAGGGACGACAAAATTAGACTATAAAAATCATATCATTTAATATAAAAATCCATATCTTCCAAAAAAAATTAGAAATTAGTCTGGAGCTCAGAAAAATCCGCAAAAATATCCGTTGGAACCGAGAGATCGCCATCTTCAACTAGAACATAAGAGTAGACAAAATTAGGCCAAAAAACATATCATTTAATAAAAAGATTGCCATCTTCAACTGGAAATAAGAAAAGACAAATTTAGGCTATAAATTTCATATCAATTAATAAAAAGATTCATATCTTTCATAAAATGTAGAAAATAGTACGAAGCTAAGAAAATGATATATAAAAATCTTATCAGTTGAAGATGGCGATATCTTTGTTACCACGGACATTTTTAAAGTTGAACATGGCGATTTCCCGGTTCCAAATTTTGTCTTATCTTATTTCAGTTGAATCTCCATCTTCAACTGAAAAATAAAAGAAGACAAAATTAGGCTATAAAAATCATAAGATTTAATATAAAGATTCATATATTACAGAAAATGTATAAAAAATCGCGAAGCTCAGAAAAATCCTGCAAAAATATCCGTTGAAACTGGGAGATCACCATCTTCAACGGAAAAAAAATAAGAGAAGACAAAATTAGGACAAATATCATATCATTTAATAAAAAGATCCATTTCTTCGAGAAAATGTAGAAAAATAACCATGTGCTCAAAAAATCTGCAAAAATGTCTGTTAGAATCGAAAGATCGTCATCTTCAACTGAAAAATAAGAGAAGACAAAATTAGACTACAACAAGTATATCATTTGATAAAAAAATCCATATATTCAATAAAATAAAGAAAATAACATTGAGCTCAGAAAAATCAGCAAACAATGTCCATTGTAACCAGGAGATCACCATCTTCAACTCAAAAATAAGGGGAGACAAAATAAAGTTTATAAAAATCCTATCATTTAATATAAAGATACATATCTTACAGAAAATATAGAAAATAGCCCGTAGATCGGAAAAATCCGCAAAAATGTCCTTTGGAACCCGGAGATCGCCATCTTCATCTGAAAAATAAGAGATGACAAAATTAGGCCAAAAATCATATCATTTAATAAAAAGAAACATATCTTCCAGAATATGTAGAAAATAGCCACGAGATGAGAGAAATCATTAAAAATATCCTTTGAAGCTTGGAGATCACCATCTTCAACTGAAAAATAAGGAAAGACAAACTTAAGCTATAAAAATCATATCATTTAATAAAAAGATTCTTATAATACAAAACGTAGAAAACAGCCCTGAGCTTATAAAAATCCGTAAAGATGTTTGTTAGAACCAGGAGACCGCCATCTTCAACGAAAAAGTAAATAAAGACAAAATTAGGCCAAAAAATCATATCATCTTTACAGAAAATGTAGAAAAATCGCCCCGAGTTTAGAAAAATCAGCAAAAATGTCAGTTGGAACCGGCAGATCACCATACTTAACCGAATAACAAGAGAAGACAAAATTACGCTACAAAATTATATTATTCAATAAAAATATCCATATCTTCAGTAAAATGTAGAAAATAGATTCAAGCTTATACGTAAAATGTCCATTGGAACTGGTAGATCGCCAGTTTTAACAGAAAAATAAGAGAAGCCAGAATTAGGCAAAAAATCATATCATTTAATAAAATGATCCATATTTTTTAGAAAATGTAGAACATAGCTCAGATCTCAGAAAAGTACGCAAAAATGTCCGTTGGAACTGGGAGATCACCATATTCAATTGAAAAATAAGAGAAGATAAAATTAAGCCATAAAAATCATATCATTTAAAATAAATATTCATATCTTATAGAAATTGAAGAAAATATCCTGTAGCTAATAAAAATCTAAAATGTCGGTTGGAACCGGGAGTTTGCCATCTTCAACGAAAAAAATAAGAGAAGAGAAAATTAGGCCATAAAAATCATATCATTTAATATAAAGAGTCATATCTTACAGAAATTGTAGAAAATAGCCTGGAGTTCAGAAAAATCTGTACAAATTTCTGTTGGAACTGGAAGATTTACATTTTCAACTAAAAAATCAGAGAAGACAAAATTAGGCGATAAAAATCATACCATTTAATTAAAAATTCATATCTTCAATAAATGTAGAAAATAGTCCCGAGATTAGAAAAATCTGCAAAAATGTCCGTTAGAACCAGGAGGTCGCCAACTTAAACGGAAAAATAAGAGAAGAAAAAAAGGCCAAAATCATATAATTTAATCAAATATTCATATCTTTTAGAAAATGTAGAAAATAGCCCAGATCTCAGAAATATCCTTAAAAATTTCTGTTGGAAACGGAAGATCGCCATCTTTAACTGAAAAGTAAGAGAAGACAAAATTAGGCTATAAAATTATATCATTTAATATAAAGATCCATCTCTTACAGAAAATGTAGAAAAATGCCTGGAGTTAAGAAAAGTTTGCAAAAGGTTCGTTGGAATCGGGAGATCGCCCTATTCAACGAAAAAATTAGAGAAGGCAAAATTAGGCCTCAAAATAATATTATTTAATAAAAAGATCCATATCTTCAAGAAAATATAGAAAATAGGGTCGAGGTCAAAAAAATCCGCAATAGTGTCCATTGGAAACAAGTGATCGCCATCTTCAACTAAAAAATAAGAGAAAACAAACTGAGGCTATAAAATCCCATCATTTAATAAAAGATTCATATCTTCCATAAAATATAGAAAATAGCCTCAGCTCAGAAATCTGCAAAAATGTCCGTTTGAATTGGGAGATTGCCATCTTCAACTGAAAAATAAACAAGACAAACTTAGGCTATAAAATCATATCATCTAATAAAAAGAGCCATATGTTCCATAAAATGGAAAAAATAGCTCGAAACTCAAAAAAATGCAAAATGTCTGTAACAACCCACTCTCGGGGCCCGTTACTGTTTGGAACATGCGCAAGTCCTGCTAGGCACCAATGAAGTCAATACGGGCTTTGTTGCAGAAATACGCCAAAATACTCATAATGAAAATGGTTTCTAACCTTATTACAATCATCAGCGTACAGAAAAGGAAATACAACCGAATACAAATACACACCAAGCCACTCTGATACATCAAATACTAAAACTCTCTCACACTCATACTTAGTAACCATCGTCTTCCTAGTCAAACACTACAACAAACTCAGCGTCTGCAGTCTCTGGTGCAACTTCTGAAGGGTCGCCAGGATCAGACGTAACTCAAAGCATCTCTAACCATGGAGATTAATACAAAGTACAAGCATAGCAGTCTAAAGAGAAAAGAAGGAAAGTGCAAATAGTGATGATAAGGAAATAGAGCAAAAATGTAACTTGCAATTTACAATTATCAGCAATATCCAGCAATTAAAAGTACTTTATTAAAAGAATCCATGTTACGAGAGTCTAACTGAGTCATACATAGACCGTGACTTATAATCCGGGGTACAGTAAGCAACCAAGAGTACACATCTTGACACGGATGCTACCCGGGCAAACCATTCTCTAAGAACTGTGCAATAATCTGTGATCTGTGATGGTTGTCACCGGCTACTGTGATGGGTTGCTAGAACTCGCACAGTGACAACAAGGCCTGGACTAATCGCTCCTACACTATTACTATTATAAGTTACCCCAAACCCAGTGTATGTGGTGTTACCGTAATTACAAGTTAGGAATCATTTATCTAGAGTTACAGATTTTTACATAACTGTTCAAAAAAATCAAGGTTCCAGGATATTGTGCCGATTGTTAAGACTAGTTTACTGTTCAATCGATCAATTGCTAGTGAAAGGAAACTAATTTTAACATGCATTTGTTTTTGAATTAAAGCCCATAGCAAGATTACGAAGACTTACCGATTTGCCTTGTAGTGAAAGGCACGTTTTGGTAAGCGGTATGGGTACCTGGTTCACATATGTTACATGGCAAGTTAGCCATACAACTAATAATAAAACTTTATAGGATAAAATAAAACTAAGTTTTTAACTTACTTATATAACTTACTAACTTGAATATTTAATAAATATAACTTACTTATAATAAAACTTTATAACTAAGTTGATAAATGTAACTTTTTATTTTATTATAAACTAATTCTTTAGAAACTTAGCTTATGATCTAATGTAGGTTATAAAAAATTAACTTATGATTAACTTATAAAATCTATTCTATAAAACACAACCTTTTTTGAATTTTGTCCTACGTGGCAAGGTTTGTCCTACGTGGACAAAGAATTGCTGATTAGGACAAAAACAAAATGCTGACTAGGACACACAAAATTTTGATAAGATGAGTTTGGGGGGAAACATGGGGGGGAAACGTTTGAATTTTACGTGGGGAATGAGTTGGAAATTTTAAATTTTGAAAGTGAAATCTTTGAAATTTTGCTTCTCTCCTCAAATCATTCTCTTCTCAAACGTTGAAATCCCTCTGCCTTCTTCTTCTTAATGCAAAAAGAACGAGAGCTGCTGCTGCTTCATGCAAAAAGAGAGTGGAAAAAGAAGCAGCTCAATGATTGAAGGGGCACAACGCCGATGCCACCTGCTATAGCACCTCCTGCTCTCGCATTGTTATCGTCACATCATCAGAGGAGGAGCGGATTGATCGAGTGAAAGAAAAGCTCAGCCCTGAATTCCACCGTCATCGTCGCCAGCTCAGGTGAACCCCACATCATCCACGTGCCCCCGCCCCCCTTCTTCATTCTTGCCTTGAATCTTGAGGGAAAACTTTTTAGGGGGAAAAAGCACCAGCTTTCATTCTTACCTCTCTCCATGCTCTCAGAACAAGGTTCGACGCCCTGGTTGTCGTCGACAGCCACATCAGCCTCGCAGCAGACGCCTACCTTGTCCTCTCTGGCCTCTCCATCGTCGTCCTCAAGAGCACCATGTCATCGTTGTCACCATTATCATTGAGGAGATCATCCTCGGCTTCTGCTTCTCTCGCTACAACTACATCCAAAGAATTGAATCAGTCGGAGATCTCAAGGTTCATTAAAAAGGTGCAAGTTTTCAACTTTATGGTTAAATTAAGAGGATGAATTTAGAGAGTTTGATCACTAATTTACAGTTTTATATTTAGTACAAATCTCCACCTCTTCTTTTTTTCTCTATTTTTCTACAACTTGAAGTATGATGCTATGCACATTTAAACATGGCCTCAATCAGCCTAAGGACTGGGTAAATAAACATTAAATGGCTCACCAAGAAATCGTAATATACGTCTTCAGAAATCTTGACCAAGATACAACATGACAGATCTAAACAGAGGCTACAACACTAGAATACTTGATAGACATCACTCGCATGGACACTTTTTATAATTTCCTAAAGTCCACAAATTATTGATTGTAGTCAAATGCGATGAAACACAGGGACAATGCACTCCTAATATGATATGGTTCATTTTGACTTGATTAGTGTCTGCTAACGGCAGGTTCATTAATCAGTTTGTCATGTTAGAAAAATTCAAGATACAATTACTGTATAAACCATGAGACCCTCTAAACCACTGCCCGCACCTTTGTGTGGTGCTTTAAGAAAAATTAGGTCAACCTACCATTGATTACCAACATCATATAGTTTACATGGTGGCTACTAAGATAAGGATACATACTCCCATCTCTTTTGTTGGTACATGTGCATTTGGTGTTTCCATGACAATTTAATCAGTGTCCTTGGTGGGTTGGACATTTCTTTTTGGAAGTATGAGGACAAACTTTGATTGTTGCAGTATCTCAATTCATGCAAGAGACCTACATACATAACTGGATTCTGGGAATTCAATAGGACGATATTAAAGAAAATATATGTGAAATAGTTTAGTTCTCAGGAATTGGGTAAGCATATCCAGGAGACATCAGAGGAAAACAGCTTCTTGACTCACTCATCCAAAAAAGATAAAAAATATATTTGCCTCACAGTTGGAGGTTCTTACTTCATGAGGATTTTTTCTAAATCAAGAATGCAGCTTTCTGGAGATCTTTCTCATATTTAGCACCATATTTTGTTCTAGCCATGCATAACCTTTCTAAATCTCAGTTCCCTGCACTAGGGGCCAAATGTTAACAGTTTAAGGACGGTATAGGACCAAGAATGAGAGAATGGAATTTTATCACATGTGCTATTCACTCCACATTCATTGTTCTGCGATGATTGAGGTAGCATGTGACTCAATATACATCTCTTTACTCGCAAAACACATTGACATGGCCATTTTGCTTTCAGTTTCTTTATAAAAAGATCTACTTTACAAAAGCTTCCTGGAACACAAGCCAGTGGAACTACTGCGCATGCAAACAATCACATGTCTACAGATACATCTATTTTGCAATCTTCTACCACCAAGGTAAGTTATACTTTAAAGTACAAACCCACTAATGATTGGGTAGAGAAAACTCCGTAATTCTTCTATGAGTAATATGCAGGTTATGTTTTGTCCTCTAATCCGGTTAAGACAGCTTGTATTTGGATAGAACACACCCCACATATTGTCTGAGATTGAGGAAGAAAGGTCTCTTAAAGATTAAGAGATTCTGGTATCAATCACCCTCACCCGTTCTTAAGAGTTCCAGTCATTTGCGTAATTTAATTTAACAAAGTAGAAATTCTGCATGTGTGCATAAATTCCAGTGCTTTTATTTCTTTTTCTTTTTGTCCCACTCCCCCCCGGGGGGGTGTGAGACATGTCAGAAGAAAGGATAACAAGGCGTGGTGCTTAAAAATGATGGTTTATGGTCTCACTCGGGCCAAACTCATGCTGAAAACACTACCAATTAGTCATGAGAGTATAAATCAATGAGAGTTTAAATCCTCCTACTCAAAGAAAATTAAGCCTTTTTTACCAGGGGACCATAAGGTCTTTCTACCATGACTGATCCTATAGGAAAGATTATGGTGGATTGTAATAAAGCAACATGTTTAATTTCATCCATGCTGATGCCAATTGTCTTATATCTACAACATATACAAAATGTAAACTCATGGAAAGAAGAAATCTGTCGCACAATCTCAAATGTATTTCTTTATCATGTCATACTCAATGGCTGGAGGTTGAAATGATTTTATGTTCTTGCTAGCAAAGATAAAAGGGAGTTTCTAAAGAGAATCATAAGTTTGATATCAAAGTGTGAAAACCCATGCTAACCTCTTGATCTTGATGCTCGCTTCATTGGTAGTCTGGCACTCTATTTATTTGAAAGAAGGGTGCTATTTCCACATACCCAGATAGGCGTGATAGGTAATTTATCAATTCAACTAGGCATAACCCCTATACAGGCTTAGTTTGCCGAGAAGTTTGCAAGATCTTGCTCAGATTATACAGGTTGTATGGAGTACAGTGGTCGGGGGAGTCGAGTAAGCTTTGACTTGCACTCTTCTAGGGATAATGAAAAGAAATTGAGGTACATAAACCTGTTTCAATTTTTAGTATTGAAGAAATTACTGTTTAATTAAATAATTTGAAGGTAGACTTTTATTGATAATTTTGTTGATAAGTACCATGCACACACCAAAGATAGATCATATAAATACTATCTATATATGGAACTTTTGGGGGTTTGGGTGGTTAATTGTACTTCAATAAAATAGGCTCTGCAAATTCATTGTTTCGTTAACTTCAAGTAGCCTTTGATACAAAGACTTATATTAGCAGTTAAAAGTAGTAGCTAGAACTGATTTTTCCAAGTGAAAAAGGCTCATGTTGGTATAACTAGAACTGTTGCATGTTAAAGAAATTTTTTTTGGTATAACTAGAACACAAAGCATATCCTCATGGTGCCACTAAATTAAACCTGTAATTTGTCAGTTAATTGCAATTTCTGAATCAGGAAAGAAAACGACAGAAGAATTCTAAACAAAAATTGCAGTGAACATATTTCAGTGTGCATATGAGAACATGTATTCCATCTTCATCAAGTAGCTAGAATTCAATGCAATTTTTGATTTTTGTTGTTCTCATATATTTAACAAGTTCCATATATTTTTGTTACATGATTTTTAGTTCACTGCAGGTTCCATGAAATTGCACTGAACTAACAAGTTAAATACATGATGTGCTTTGTTGTTTGACAGGATACTTCTATATGCGTCTTTATGACATCCTGTAAACTTGATGTTTCTTTGATGTATCAAGTTTGTTCACTGGAACAAATTATTACAACTTCTATGTAATAATTTAATTTAAATTAATTCTTTGATGTATCATATGCATTTGATGTTCAGAAACAACCTGGTAACCAATTATGTTCTATTTTGATAATATGTGAATACAAACATCTGAATACAAACAACCTGCTACCCTATTATTAACTATCATGAACTAAAAATGTGAATACAAACAAAGCCATTCCAGAATGTTGTTTGTATCAAGTTTGTTCACTTTACCAGGTTCTCATATGCATTAAAAAAACAATTATCCAACGATTTATTCAATTACACATGAAAGAATCCAACAATTATCCTGGAAAATGCCAGGTTGTTATCATTGGACCAAGTTTTTCCAGATGTAAAAAATAGAACATGAAATTGTTTAATCGTGGCATATTTTTGTGTTATTAGTTCATGTTCCAGTATTTTTTTGTTGTTTTTTGATTTGAACATCAAAATTCATTAGCATTTAAAGATTTATACAGACTTTTTTATCTATATGGTCTTCACACAGAAAAACTTGAAATTTCTCAAATTTGCACTTCTATACGTTATCATTTGATGCTTTTTGAGAGTACATGCTAATGATGCATTCTATTGGATTTCATTTTTGTGATTTAAGCACCAATATACAAAAACATTGGATGATGATGGTAATTTCTCAAAAACATTATCATTAGCTGCATTAGGTGCATTAGATCATTTGGTGTGCATGGATCATTTTGTGCATTGGATGACTTGCTTGGATGTTACTTTAAGAGCCTAACCCACTAAATGTTCGATTAAATTCCTGTGAGGACGTGTTGCCAATACTGTGCTATTGGGTTAGGCTTTGAGGATGTGTTGACATCCACTTTCTGGCTGTGAATTAAGTTCATCTTTGAGGAAATGCTGACAATTATTGCCATCATTTGCTTTGTATTCATATTCAATTTTATTGGATGTACAAAAAATGATGTATCAGAAAAATGGATAGCAAATGATTGTATGGTATTAGAACTTTCCTATTTACTAAGAAATAGGACTTTCAATATATTCAGGTGCTTTGAATAATTTGTCACTACCATATTTCCCTTACAACCTAACAAATTGCATGGATACATTGTTTACAAAAGGATTGTTATGCATGGTGCATGTTTATGGCTAAAGCTGAGTCTGTCTTCATATTGGTCATTTTTACAAATATGGATACAATGTTACTACAGTTTTTGACAATGGAATAGAATACTTTTGTACCATGGTTATTGTTATGCAAAATATGGATAGAATATGGATACATATGCAGAATTCTTTATGCCCCGCATTTTATACTTTTGTTATATGGATACATATGCATAATTTTGTATTTTTGTTATGCAATAATTCCCTTTGCATGGTATAAAATAACAGATACTTTGATTGTGACAAGCTGGCTGATATTATTTTAAGTAGTCTTGGAATGTAATTTTTATGAAAAAAGCATTTCTAAACATTTTACGTTCAATGTTTCTTGGAAAGAACCTCAAAGCCATAGTTTCCCCAGATTTACTGAAAATTTGAACTGGTTTCTTTCATATTCACAGGTTGCAGCTATGGGTCTGAACCTTGCAAATCATTTAGGGAAAGAACTCTCACATTTGCAGTCGCATCTACTTAAAATGTTTGTATTCAAGAAATTGGATATGGTTACGTCCCAAGAGTATTTGGCTTCAAGATTTCTAAGCCATGACATGGAGGTGAGATGTAAAACTAGAGTGCAATTCTGTTTATGGCTCTTCTTCGGCCTTTGTTGGAAAAGAAATGTTGTGGCAAGACTGAAGAATTGGTGGCAGTGCAATGTCATTTTCTCACCAGTTGGTGGATCTAGGAGGAGTGGGACTTCGGACATTGGCTCATTCTTATCAGGGCAATGTCATGAAGAACTCATGTAATAGGTTCCCTTCAGTCATTTATGATCCGGTTTACAATGGCACATTTTAGGCTACATACTCTGTATTTCATTCTTCAAGTAAGCTTGCTTTTTTGGTTTCTCTTGCTAATATAAATTTGATTATACCCTATTTTATGATTAGTCGTGAAAGTGTTATGCTACTGTATATGAGGTGTGCTGCTGGGAATCTAGAAGGGAGTTATTGGCTATGCTCCTTTGCTTGGTGGAACTCCTGATTGTGCTATCAGTAACTGAGGCTGGATTTGATCTAAATTTGAAATTAGTAGCTACAAAATTTGTACTGTTAATCGTATATTGATGCAACTTTGACGTGGCCATGAATGATGTACCATGTATTTAAATCAATAAGAAGATGAACATTTCACAGATTTTGTGGGCTTAATATGAATATCTCTGCTTTTCAGTTTTGTTTTGTCTTTATTGTATGTTTTTTTACTTTTCCCCTTCTTTATGTATTTAGATCTATTTCAAGCTTGACCATTTTGAGTAGGGACTTCTACTTGAGGAGGCTATGGTTCAATTATTATCATTTCTTTTATTGACATTTTAGCATTCTTTTGTGACGTAATAAGGGATTTTGTGATAAAATAATGCCAACACAAGAGTTGAGAGTATCACACAAGCTTCTCTTAAGAATCTATTCAAACAATTTTTACATTTGTTTGATAATCTGACATAAAATGATAACACAAGAGCATTGATCCAATCCGATACAGAATTAGCCAGATTGATGCGCATGATCATGCTGGTTGAGGAATCCATCATGAACACTGCATTCATAATAAAAAAAATTTGATATTAAAACATCCTGGGTGAACACTGACAAATTTTTGAGCAACCACAAACAAAATACATTGACCTAAATTCTCTACAGAAACTAAATTTTGGGGAGAACTGAATCTGAATCGAATAAAATTTTTCGGATGAACTAAAATTTTTGGGATGAACTAAATAACAATTATTGCACTTTAATTATTATTGTTCTGTTATAATTAGGGGATCCAAGGTTTTAAGGGAGAAATATTTTAAAAGAACGATGGAACTAAATTTTGGGTGGATTAAATTTTTTGGGAGAACTAAATAAAAATGATTACGCTTTAATTATTGATGTTCGTTGAAAATTAAAGGATCCAAGCTTTTGAGGGGGCAATATTTTAGATAAACAGTGTCATTTCGTGCATATTTTGAATCTTGATGGAACTAAATTTTGCAGGTGGAACTAAAATTTTTGGGGGACTAAATTCTCTGGTGAGAATTAAATTTTGAGGGGGCCTAAAAATTTTGCTGAAACTAAATATCAATTAATATGATTTACTTATTGTTGTTCAATTAAAATCAGGCGATTATGATTTTGAGGGAGAATATTTTAAATGAACAATGCCCTTAGGGAACATATGTATGTTAAATCGGGAAGAAATTAAATTTTCTAGGGAACTAAATTCTCTGAGGGAAGTAAATTTTGGAGGAACTAAAATTTGTTGGGAGAACTTGAAAAATTAATGTGCTTTAATTTTGGGGAGAGCTAAGATTTTGAAGGGGTAATACCTTAAAGGAACCGTGCCCTTCGGGCACGGGTTATGACTAGTAACTTTATATTAAAAAAACTTATATTAACTTAACTTATTAACTAATTAACTAACATAACCTAACTTATATATATATATAACTTAACTTATATAAATATTACATCTCCATTTCTTTATTGTGATGTCTTCTCTTTCCCCTTTCTTTTTTATTTCTTTTTTTGCTTCTCTTTGCAGCAGGGGAGGGGGGATCAAAAGGATGCGACCTAGGGGCGCTGGGCGGCGCAAGGGGGCTGGGAGTGGCGGCAAAGGGGGCTGGGCGGTGCAAAGGGGGCTCGGGGACGGTGCAAGGGGCATGGCAGGTGAAAAAGGGGGTTGCGCGTGGCACTGTGCAAGGGGGCCGGCGGCCTAGAGGCTAGAGCGACGCGGCGACGGGCAGCGGGGTCGGGCGCGGCTAGGCGATGGCGGGCGCGCGTACGACTAGCTGGGCTGTGGACTGAGGAGTTGGGGCATGACGATTCGAGGTGGGGGAAGAGGTAGAATGAAAATGGGTTGAATGGGGGTTGAATTTGGGGATTTCAGGTTCAATTTTCACGATTTGGGCTTCAATTTTGATGTTTTCCTCTTCAATTTCGGAATTGGTTTTGGTTTGGAGATTTGATCTGGGACGAAGTAATGTGTTTAATTTGGGATGCATGATTTTCGGTTGATTGATGTGTTTGCTGTTGGGTTGAAGGAGGTGGAATGATGTCGATGGTGTTGTTGTTTGCAGGAAGCTTGAACAAAAATAGGGATGATGATGTGCCTAAGGATGAACGGGAGAGGGATTTGATTAAATAAGTGTAAACTTATAATACTGTAATTATGAGAGTATTTAATGAAAGTGGGTGAGATTTTGACTAACGTTTTAGGGGAATGAAATGAATGTATTTGGTGGAGGTACCGGGCTGTGGGACGAGAAAAACGTGGAAGGGGTGTGTTGGGAAATAGGTTAGTTATTAATTAGAAGTAATTAATAATAGTAAACGTAATTGGGTACTTAGATAAATTAATTAGCTAAGCTATGGTAAAAATTTCTTAAAACAAAGTCGTGGTCGCGTCAACGCGTAGAAAAGAAAACACTCAGATAGAAACACTCGAACAACTACAGTAAATACGTGAAATCAAAGACGCCTAAAAATTCAGGTCGTTACATCCTACCCTCCTTAGAATAATTTCGTCCTCAAAATTCTCTACAGGGTTGGGAAAAGTCAGGGGTAACGTTCTCGCATTTCGTCCTCTCGCTCCCATGTAGATTAACTAGGTGAGTCGCGACGCCACATCACCCAGACTAGATCTATTGTCCTGCTACTGAAGACTTTCTGGCGTTGATCTAGGATCTGCACTGGTTGCTGCTCATATGTCAAGTCCGTACAGACTACGATCTCCGAATAGGCCATGCCATGACTAGGGTCGCTCACATAGCGACGCAACTGTGAGATATGGAACACATTGTGCACTCCCTCTAAAGCAGGAGACAATGCAAGCTTGTAGGCCACTTCGCCTACTCGCTCCAAAATATCGAAAGGCCCAATGAATCAAGGACTAAGCTTTCCTCTCCGACCAAAGCGAATCAATCCTCGGTTGGGCGAGATCTTCAGAAAAACATGATCACCGGGCTGAAACTCCAGATGTCGACGTTTCGCATCTGCCCAATGCTCGTACCTGTCTTGAGCCAGCTACAGCTTCTCACTGATGGTCCAAACCACATCCACGGCTTCTGTGATTAGCTCAGGACCTACCAATTCTCGATCTCCTACCTCATCCCAGCTCAAGGGGGATCGGCATTTCCTCCTATACAGTGCCACAAAAGGTGCCATACCGATGCTAGACTGGTAGCTATTGTTGTATGCAAACTCCACCACATGGAGATGGTCTTCCCATGATCCTGTGAAGTCCAGCTTACATGCCCACAGCATTTCTTCCAGTATCTGTATAGTACGCTCTGACGGACCATCTTCCTGTGGATGGTAAGCTGTACTAAAACTCAAGTAGGTTTCCAAGCTCTCCTGAAGGATCCTCCAGAAATGAGATGTGAACATGGTGTCTCTGTCTGAGACAATGCTGGTAGTAACTCCAAGCAGCTTCTCATTCTCATCCATGTACTTCTTGGCCAACACTTCTGTAGACTGGCCAACTCTGAAAGGAATGAACTGCGATGTCTTGGTCAATCGATCTACAATCACCAAGAAAGCGTCATTTTGCTTCGTACTCTTGGGTAGTCCAATCATGAAGTCCATCGTGATATGCTGCCATTTCCACTTCGGAATGGGCAAAGGCTGTAATAGGCCGACAATCCTCTGATGTTCAGCCTTCACCTGCTGGCACACAAAACACTTCGCTACGCTCCGTGTGACGCTTCTCTTCATGCCATGTCAC
Source organism: Scilla litardierei (assembly GCA_030789695.1). Classification (NCBI taxonomy): domain Eukaryota; kingdom Viridiplantae; phylum Streptophyta; class Magnoliopsida; order Asparagales; family Asparagaceae; genus Scilla; species Scilla litardierei. The sequence goes on along the minus strand of CM061142.1, from coordinate 713,591,188 downwards.
CAGTAATGCTGTCGCAGATCCTGATACATCTTGGTATCCTCAGAATGTATAGAGTAAGGAGAGCTGTGAGCTTCCTCCAACATCTCCTCTCTAATGGCGCCAGACGATACACATATCCTGTCCTTATACCTCAAGGATCCATCTGCATGAATCTTAAACTCTGGCCTCTGGCCTGCTATCACCAGATCTTTGATCTTCTGCAGCTTCTCATCGTCCATCTGAGTAGACTTGATCCTCTCTACTAAGGTCGACTGGATATGCATTTCCATCAAAGATGCAGTCATCCCTGGTAGAATCACTTCTATACACTTGTCCTGGATCTCTTGTTGCAACCTCAACTGAGTCGTAAGGGTCATCACCACTGGTAGACGACTCAATGCATCAGGTACGACATTGACTTTCCCAGGATGGTACTGAAGATCAATGTCATAATCCGCCATGAGCTCTATCCATCATCTCTGATGCATGTTGAGCTCCTTCTGAGTGAAGAGATACTTCAGACTCTTATGATCCGAGAACACATTCACGTGCTCCCCCAATAGAAAATGCCTCCAAATCTTCAATGCAAAAATCACTGCTGCCACCTCAAGATCATGCGTGGGGTAGTTCTTCTTATGGATCTTCAATTGCCTAGGTGCATATGCTACGACTCGATCGTGCTGATGTAGCACGCATCCAAGTCCCTTACTAGATGCATCACAGAAGACTTCAAATCTGCATGATCGGTCTGGAATGATCAAAATAGGTGCAGTCGTCAACCTCTTCTTCAACTCCTGAAAAGCATCCTAACATGCTTTTGAACAAACACCACATCCTTTCTCGTCAATCGCGTCATGGCTCCTGCAATCTTTGAGAATCTTTGATGAACCTTTGGTAGTAGCCAGCGAGTCCCAAGAAGCTTCGAATCTCGATCACCGTTCGAGGGACTGGCCAGTTTTGAACATCGGCTACTTTTTCAGGATCAACAGTAATCCCTTCTCCGGACACTACGTGGCCTAGAACGGCCACCTCGTTCAGCCAGAACTTGCACTTGCTAAGTTTGGCATAAAGCTGGTATCTTCTCAGGGTCTCGAGAACCTTCTTGAGATACTCTACATACTCCACCGCATTCTTCGAGTAGATGAGAATGTCATCGATGTAGACAACTACAAACTTGTCGAAGTATTCATACAATACTTGGTTCATGAGACTCATAAATACCGCGGGTGCATTGGTCACACCAAAGGGCATTACTAAGTACGCATAATGTCTGTATCTAGTCCTGAATGCAGTATTGGGAACATCTTCGTCTTTCACCTTCACTTGATGGTACCCTATCCTCAGATCCAGCTTCAAATAGACGCTTGACCCCCCGAGTTGATCGAAAAGATCGTCGATGCATGGCAGAGGGTACTTGTTCTTCACGGTGACTTTGTTCAGCTCACGGTAGTCGACACACATTAAAAAACAGTATAAACACACTGAGAGATTTAAAATAAACCTCAGATGGGTCAATAATGTAAACGAATCTGTGACTGAGAAATCGAAAGGGTCGGAAGATGAAGATAAACGACCCTCCGATCACTGTCGGAAGCCGACTGCCGAAATGGGTCTGAAGCAGCGTATTGATTCCAGCAACAAACAACAAGGTTTGAACACTTTTGCCTTCTCTTTCTGCAAATTCAAACAAAATTCCAATAAAAACAATCAGAAACAGAGAGAAATCAACTAGAGAACCCAATTTAACTAAAAATGTTAAACTAGAGAAACACATTTATCTCGTAAAATGTTTCGCGTAACGTAATTTCTTGTCATATATATATTGATATAGAGCATGAGTAGGTCTTCCAGCACTACTTGTTTTGTCAAAAAAATAAGTTAAGAACGAAAGAAGTAATTAAAATAAACGAAAGTAGAGCATTAAAATTCTTCATGCTTGAAAAGAAAACAAGCCAACACAATATTAATCACGAATTTGATTCAATTACATGTTAATTACGAATTTTCCAAAATCCAAATAGAAGCACATAATCGTTAGCTTCATGGCATCATCAACCACAATTGATGTGCTAATTTATAAGGATTCAGTGTGCTTAGGAAATTAATTCCTAAATCCTAGTATATATCACCAAATGGAATTTGTAACATAAGTTAAGCCTTGCATGGGTCTTTACGGTTACAAATAGTCCTACATTGCCAACAATCGTTGATGACACGCTCTATTTTTCATATAATCATGAAATTAAAAATGCCAACTTTTTAAACCATAATGATAAGCAGATGAACAAAGCAAAGAATTTAAAAAATTAAAATCTCCAATCTAATTCATTTCAAACCTACAATTCATAGTTGTGCAATTGAAAAATCAAAACTTTTTCAGCTCTTCACCTTATTTATCACTGCCTTGCGCAAAGGAATATTTGAAAAAACAACTCCTTTTCGTGTTTTTTCCCACACACACAAAAGATCATCAAGCAAATTCGGCATTTAGGGTATTCTTCATCTAAATTTGGTGATATTGAAAGAAAAATCACTACACTCAAGGAAATCAGGAAGAACCTCTTTTGAAGAGAAAAAAGGATAGACCTTTTTTCGTTGGAGAGCGAGGAGTCAAATCCATCAACAACGAAGTTGGACTTGTCAAAAGGCCTCCCTAATCTGCTTCTCAGTGAGCGAAAGCATGCCATGGCCCCCACGGCTTCAAAGCAACCGATATGCGAGAGTTAGAACTCAAATGAGATCGATGAAACCCTAACCCAAAGTTTTTCTCAGCGGATGATGCTTGAGCGATGGTAACGGCAATGAAGAAGCAAGACCCTCGATCGATCGCACAAAGAGGGAAGACGATGAAAATTTCTGGGTTTCAATGATGGTGCTTAGCATAAGAGAGGCCACTGCGCTTCGAATCGCTCGAGCTATTGATGATCGCCTGAGGAGAGCGTGAGTGTTGACGATCGCTTGAATTAGAGGGCTCCAGATGGGCTTAGGGGAGAGAAGATTGCGAGCTAGGGCTTGGGGGAGAGAGAACGGGAGATATGGCAAGATGGGGCTAGGCGAGAGGGGAGAAAGAGAGGAGCAACAGTTTGAATTAGGGCCAGCCTACTAGAGTAACTTGCTAGTGTTTTATTTTCCTCTATCATGATCTTAAAATTGTTGAAGTTGTCTTACGTTCGCACTTTTTCCCCCTCTTCCACGTAGTCAAATTCCCTCTTACTTTTAAATTAACATTTGTAAATAGAAAAAAGGATTATTTGGAAAAAGCATTGACGACAAAGTACGGTGCATATCTTTTTATAATGTTGCTAACCTATGTATCTGTCAATTACGGGCCACATGTAGCATTAGACAAAATTTTTTGTCTCATGCACAAATGAACCCACTTTCTTCTTTTCAACCATTTCATATTAACTTCTCATGACTATAAAAAAATGGCCCCGATAGAATTTTTTCCCTCAAACTTAATGTTCTAACCATATATTTTAGCCAAATAAAAAAATTGTTCATTAGCAATAGTTAATAGTTGTGGTGTCAAAATTAACATTTACAACTATTCACGAAATTTTTTTGTAATAACCATTTTTTACAACTATCCACGAAAAAAGTTGTAATAAACATTTTTTACAACTTTCAGAGAAAAATAGTTGTGGTGTCAAAATTAACATTTACAACTATCCACGAGAAAAGTTGTAATAACCATTTTTTACAACTATCCACGAAAAAAGTTGTAATAAACATTTTTACAACTTTCAGAGAAAAAAATATGTGGTGTCAAAATTAACATTTACACCTATTCACGAAAAAAGTTGTAATAAACATTTTTACAACTATCCACGAAAAAAGTTTTAATAACCATTTTTTACAACTTTCAGAGAGAGAAAAGTTGTGGTAAACATTTATTACAACTACCAAAATAAAACGTTGTCCTATAAAAGTTGTAAATGACTAGTTTTGTTGTAGTGTAGCTTCCATAAAATGTAGAAAATATCACCGAGTTCATAAAAATCCGCAAAAATATTAATTGAAACTGGAAGATCGTCATCTTCAACTGAAAAATAAGAGAAGGAAAAATCAGGCCAAAAATCAAATCATTTAATAAAAAGATCTGTATCTTCCAGAAAATTTAGAAAATAGCCCCGAGGTCAGAATAATCCTCAAAAATGTTCGGTGGAACTAGGAGATCACCATCTTCAGCTGAAAAATAAGAAAAGACAAAATTTGGCCAAAAAACATATAATTTAATAAAAATATTCATAACTTTCCGAAAACGTACAAAGATAGCCCCGAGCTCAAAAAAATCAGCAAAAATGTCCGTTGGAACAGGGAGATCTCCATCTTCTACTGAAAAATAAGAGAAAACAAAATTATGCTGTAAAAATCATATCATTTAATATGAAGATCCATATCTTATAGATAATGTAGAAAATAGCCCGGAGTTCAGAAAAATCCGCACAAAAGTAAATTGGAACCGGGAGATCGCTATCTTCAACTGAAAAAAGAGAAGACAAAATTGGGCCCCAAAACATATCATTTAATTAAAATTTCCATATCTTTAGAAAAGGTAGAAAAATAGTACCAAGCTAAGAAAAATCCGCAAAAATGTCTTTTGGAACGGGTAGATCGCTATGTTCAACTGAAAAAATAAGAGAAGACAAATGTAGGCTATAAAAATCATATCATTTAATAAAAAGATTCTTATCTTTCATAAAATATAAAAATAGCTCCGAGCTCATAAAAATCCGCAAAACTGTCCGTTGGAAGCGGTCAATCGCCATCTTCAACTGAAATCTAAGAGAAGACAAAATTAGGACAAACATAATATCATTTAATAAAAAGTTACATATATTCTAGAAAATTTAGAAAATAGCCCCGAGGTCGGAATAATATGCAAAAATGTCTATTGGAACCGAGAGATCGTCATCTTCAACCGAGAAATAAGAGAAGATAAAATTAGACCATCAAAATCATATCATTTAATATAAAGATCCATATCTACCAGAATATGTATAAAATAGGCTGGAGCTCAGAAAAATCTGCAAAAATGTCCGTTGGAACTGAGAGATCACCATCTTCAGCTGAAAAAATAAGAGAAGGCTAACGTAAGCAATAAAATCATATTATTTAATAAAAAGTTCTATATCTTCCATAAAATGTAGAAAATAGCACCGAGCTCAAAAAATATGCAAAAATGTCAGTTGGAACCGAGTGATCGCCATATTCAACAGAAAAATAATAGAAGACAAAATCAGGCCAAAAATCATATCATTTAATAAAAAGATACATATCATCCAGAAAATGTATAAATGAGCTCCTCGCTCAGAAAAATTCGTAAAAATGTCTGTTGGAACTGGGAGATTGTCATTTTCAACTGAAAATTAAGAGAAAACAAAATTAGGCCATAAAAATTATTTTGTTTAATAAAATGATCCAAATCTTCAATAAAATCTATAAAATAGCCATGCGCTCAGAAAAATCCGTAAAATTTCCGTTGGAATAGGGAGATTGCCATATTCGACTTAAAAATTAGAGAAGGCAAAATTAGGCTATAAAAATCATATCATTTAATATAAAGATACATGTCTTCAATAAAATGTAGAAAATAGCCTAAACAAAGAAACGTGGCAAAAAAATCAGTTGGAACCGGGAGTCGCCATTTTCAACTGAAAAATAAGAGAAGACACAATTAGGCCAAAAAATCATATCATTTAATAAAGCGATCTATATCTTCAAGAAAATGTGGAAATTAGACGGGAGCTAAGAAAAATCCGAAAAAATATTGGTTGAAATTGGGAGATCGCCATCTTCGACTGAAAAATTAGAGAAGCCAAAATTAGGCCAAAAAATCTTCTCATTTAATAAAAAGATATATCTTTCAGAAAATACAGAAAATAATCACGAGCTGAGAAAAATCCACAAAAACGTCTGTTGGAACCAGGACATCGCCATCTTCAAATTAAAAAAAATAAGAGAATGCAAAATTATGCTATAAAAATCGTATCATTTAATATAAAGATTCATATCTTATATAAAATTTAGAAAATGGCCCAAAGTTCAGGAAAATCATCAAAAATGTCTGGAACCGGGAGATCGCAATTTTCAACAGAAAAATAAGAAAAGACAGAATTAGGCCAAAAATATTATCATTTAATCAAAAGATCCATATCTTTTAGAGAATGTAGAAAAATAGTCCCGAGCTAAGAAAAATCTGCAAAAAATATCCTTTGGAACCGGGAGATCGCCATCTTCAACTGAAAAATAAGGGAAGACAAACTCCGGCTATAAAATTCATATCATTAAATAAAACGATTCATATCATTCAGAAAATGTAGAAAACAGTCCGGAGCCCAGAAAAATCCGTAAAAATAGCCGTTAGAACTGAGAGATCGACATCTTCAACGAAAAATTAAATGAAGACAAAATTAGGCCAAAAATCAATCAGTTATAAAAAGATTTATACCTTCCAGAAAATGTAGAAAAATCGCACTGAGTTCAGAAAAATCCGCAAATAAGTCCGTTAGAATCGACAGATCACCATAATTAACTGAAAAATAATAAAAGACAAAATGACGCAAAATCATTTCATTTAATAAAAAGAACCATATCTTCAGTAAAATGTACAAAATAGACCCGAGCGAAAAAATTCGCTAAAATGTCCGTTGGAACTGGGAGATTGCCATATTTAACAGAACAATAAGAGAAGACAAAATCAGGCAAAAAATCATATCATTTAATAAAATGATCCATATCTAAAAGAAAATGTAGAAAATAGTCAAGATCTCAGAAAAATCTACAAAAATTTCTGTTGGAACCGAAAGATAGCCATCTTCAACTTAAAAATAAGAGAAGACAAAATAAGGCCAAAAAATCATATAATTTAATAAAAATCCAAATCATTCAAAAACGTAGAAAAATAGCCCCGAGCTCAAAAAATAATCAAAAATGTCTGTTGGAACCGGGAGATCGACATCTACAATTAAAAAAAATAAGAGAATACAAAATTAGGCCAAAAATCCTATCATTTAATAAAAAGATCTGTGTCTTCTCAAAATTTTAGAAAAATAGCACCGAGCTCGGGAATATACGCAAAAATGTACATTGGAACTGGGAGATCACCATCTTCTATCGAAAAATAAGAGAAGACAAAATTAGGCTATAAAAATCCTAACATTTAATATAAAGATTCATATCTTACAGAAAATGTAGAAAATAGCCCGTATCTTAGAAAAATCTGCAAAAATGTCCGTTGGAACCGCGAGTTTGCCATCTTCAACGGAAAAAGAGAAGACAAAATTTGGCCACAAAAATCATATCATTTAATAAAAAGATTTATATCTTACAGAAAATGTAGAAAATAACTCGGAGTTTAGAAAATCCACGAAAATTTCTGTTGGAACCGTGAGATCGACATTTTCAATTAAAAAAATAAGAGAAGACAAAATTAGGCGATAAAAATCATATCATTTAATAAAAAGATACATATCTTAAATAAACTTTAGAAAATAGCTCAGATTTTCGAAAAATCTACAAAAAGGTCAGTTGGAACCCGGAGATCGTTATCTTCAACAGAAATAAGAGAAGACAAAATAAAGCCAAAAACATATCATTTTATAAAATGATCCATACCTTTAAGAAAATTTAGAAAATAGCCCAGACCTCAGAAAAATGCGCAAAAATGTCCGTTGGAACCAGGAGATCGCCATCATCAACAGAAAAAAAAAGAGAAGACAAAATAAGGCTATAAAAATTATCTCATTTAGTATACAGATCCATATCTTACAGAAAATGTAGAAAATTGTCCGGAGCAAAGAAAAATTGGCAAAAAGGTCTCTTGGAATCGGGAGATCGCCATTTTCAACGAAAAAATTAAGAGAAGACAAAATTAGGCCCAAAAATCATATTATTTAATAAAAAGATCCATATCTTCAAGAAAATATAGAAAATAGGCTCGATGTCAAAAAAATCCTCAAAAATGTCTGTTGGAGCCAGGAGATCGCCATCTTCAACTAAAAAATAAGAGCAGCCAAACTTAGGCTATAAAAATCATCATTTAATAAAAATATAAATATCCTTAATTATCTGTATAAAATAGCCCCGAGCTCCAAAAACCACAAAAATATCAATTGGAAACAGGATATTGTCATCTTCAACTGCATAATAAGGGAAGATAAACTAAGGCAATAAAAATCATATCATTTAATAAAAAGATCCATATATTCCATAAAATATAGAAAATATCCACCACCTCAGAAAAATCCGCATAAATGTCTGTTGGAGCCGGGAGATCGACATGTTCAACTGAAAAATAAGAGAAGACAAACTTAGGCTATAAAAATTATATCATTTAATAAAAAGAACCATATGTTCCATAAAATGTAGAAAATACCTCGAAGCTCAGAAAACTACGCAAAAATGTGAGTTGGAACGAGGAGCTCGCCATCTACAACTGAAAAATAAGAGAAGATAAAATTAGGCCAAAAATTAGGCCTACATTTACAACTTTCAAAGAGAAAAAAGTTGTCGTATCAAAATTAACATTTACAACTATTCATGAAAAAAGTTGTAATAACCATTTTTTACAGATATCCAAGAAAAAGTTGTAATAAATATTTTTTACAACTTTCAGAAGAAAAATGTTGTTGTAAACATTTATTACCACTACCAAAATAGAAACATTGCCCCATGAAAGTTGTACATGCCTAGTTTTGTTTTAGTGAAAATTAGGTTATAAAAATCGTATCTTTTAATATAAAGATTCATATCAAAAAGAAAATGTAGAAAATGGCTCGGAGCTCAGAAAATCCGAAAAAATGTCTGTTGGAACCGGGAGAGAGCCATCTTCAATTGAAAAATAAAAGAAGACAACGTTGGGCCGAAAAATCATATCATTTAATAAAAATATACATATTTTCCATAAAATGTAGGAAATAACATCGGGCTCAGAAAAATCCACACAAATGTCCATTGGACCCGGGAGATCGCAACATTCAACTGAAAAAAGAGAAGACAAAATTAGTCCAAAAATCATATTATTTAATAAAAAGATTCATATCTTCCAGAAAATGTAGAAAAAAGCCCAAAGCTAAGAAAAATCTGCAAAAAATGTCCGTTGGAACATGGAGATCGCCATCTTCAACTGAAAAAATGAGAAGAAAAAGTTAGGCTATAAAAATCTTGTCATTTAATAAAAGATCCATATCTTTCATAAAATGTAGAAAATAGCACGAAGCCAAGAATATGATATATAAAAAGTCTTATCAGTTGAAGAGATGGCGATATCCCGGTTACTACGAACATTTTTATAGATGAAGATGATGATATCCCAGTTCCAAATTTTGTCTTCTATTATATTTCAGTTGAAGATGACGATTTCCCAGTTTCAACGGACATTTTTGGCCTAATGTTGTCTTCTCTGACATTATTTACTAAAACAATCCACATCTTGAAGAAAATATGAAAAATAGCATGGATTTCAAGAAATCTGCAAAAATGTTAGTCGGAACCGGGAGATCGCCATCTTCTTTTGAAAAATAGGAGAAGACAAAATAAGGCCCAAAAATCATATCATTTGATAAATGATCGCCATCATCAACTGGAAAATAAGAGAAGACAAAATTAGGCAACAAAATCATATAAATTAATATAAAAATCGTTATCTTCCAAAAAAATAAAATAGCCCCGAGCTCAGAAAAATACGCAAAAAAATTCTGTTAGAACCGAGAAATCTCCATCTTAAACTGAAAAATAAGCGAAAACAAAAATAGGCTATAAAAATTATATCATTTAATATAAAGATCTGTATCTTACAGAAAATGTAGAAAATTGCCCGGGGCTCAGAAAAATTAGCAAAAATGTTCGTTAAAACCGGAAGATTGCCATCCATCTTTAACGAAAAAAGAGAAGACAAAATTAGTCCAAAAATCATATCATTTAATAAAAAGATACATATCTTCCAGAAAATAGCTCCGAGCTAAACAAAATCCGAAAAAATGTCCGTTGGAACCAGGAGATCGCCATCTTTAACTGAAAAATAAGAGAAGACAAAATTAGGATACAAAAATCATATCATTTAATAAAAAGATTTATATCTACAATAAAATATACAAAATAGCCCCGACCTCAGAAAAATCCGCAAAAATGTTTGTTGGAACCGGAGATCGCCATATTCAACTGAAAAATAAAAGAAAACAAACTTAGGCCATAAAAATCATATCATTTAATAAAAAGATAAATATTTTACATAAAATTTAGAAAATAGCCCCGAGATCAAAAAACCCGCAAAAAAATCCGTTGGAAACAGTATATCACCATCTGCAACTGAAAATAAGAGAAGACAAACTTAGTTTATAAAACTCAAATCATTTAATAAAATGAACCACTTCTTCAATAAACTGTAGAGAATATTTTCGATCTTAGAAAAATCTGCAAAAATGTCTATTAGAACCGGGGAGTTCGCCATCTTCAAATAAAAAAATTCAGAGAAGCCAAAATTGGGCCAAAAATCCTATCATTTAATAAAAAGATCCATAACTACCCGAAATTATAGAAAAATAGTTTTGAACTAAGAAAAATCCGCAAAACAATGTCCGTTGGAACCGGGAGATCTCCATGTACAACTGAAAAATAAGAGAAGACAAAATTAGGCTACAAAAATCATATCATTTAATAAAAAGATTCAAATCTTCAATAAAATGTAAAAAATTTCCCTGAACTCAGAAAAATCAGCAAAAATGTCTGTCGGGAGATCGTCATCTTGAACGAAAAAATAAGAGAATACAAAATTGGGCTATAAAAACCATATCTTTTGATATAATATCCATATCTTCAATAAAATGTAGAAAATTGCCCGGACACAAAAAATCCGCAAAAATTCCATGGGAACCGAGAGATTGCCATTTTTAACTTAAAAATAAGAGAAGACAAAATTTGACCTTAAAATCATATCATTTAAAATAAAGATCCATATTTTCCAGAAAATGTCGAAAATAGCCTGTAGCTAGACAAATAACGCAAAAATATCCGTTGGAACCGGAAGATGGCCATCTGTAATATGAAAATAAGAGAAGACAAAATAAGACCAAAAAATCATATCATTTAATAAAACGATCAACATCTTCCAGAAAATGTGGAAATTAGACTGGAGCTGAGAAAAATCCACAAAAATGTATGTTGAAATCGGGAGATTACCAACTTCAACTGAAAAATTAGAACAGACAAAACCAGCCCAAAAATCATATCATTTAATAAAAAGATCTATCTTTCAGAAAATGCAAAAAATAACCACGAGCTCAGAAAAATCCACAAAAAATGTCCGATGGAACCGGGAGATCACTATCTTCAATTTAAAAATAAGAGACGACACTAAAAAAATCATATCATTTAATATAAAGATTCATATCTTACAGAAAATTTAGAAAATGGCGCGTAGTTCAGGAAAATCATCAAAAGTATCCGTTGGAACCGAGAGATCGCAGTCTTCAACTGAAAAATAAGAGAAGACAAAATTAGGCCAAAAATCATATCATTTAATCAAAAGATCCATATCTTTCAGAAAATGTTGAAAAAATCCGCAAAAATGTCGGTTAGAACCAGGTGACCGCGATCTTCAACAGAAAAAAATAATAGAAGCCAAACTGATGTTATAAAAATCATATCATTTAATGAAAAGATCCATTTCTTAAATAAAATGTAGAAAATAGCACCGAGCTCAAAAAATCCACAAAAATATCCGTTGGAACCGGGAGATGGCTATGTTCAACTAAAAAAATAAGTGAAGACAAAATTTTTCCTAAAAACATATCATTTAATAAAAAGATCAATGTCTTTTAGAAAGTATAGAAAATAATCTCACGTTCAGACAATATCAGAAAAACTCCTAAACATGTTTGTTGGAACCGGGAGATTGCCATCTTCAACAGAAAAATAAAAGAAGACAAAATTAGGCTATAAAAATCATAAGATTTAATAAAAAGATTCATATCTTACAGAAAATGTAGAAATTATCGCATAGCTTAGAAAAATCCTGCAAAAATGTCCATTGAAACCGATAGATCGACATCTTCAACGAAACAATAAGAGAAGACCAACTGAGGCCAAAATATATCTTTTAATAAAAAGATCCATATCTTCGAGAAAATGTAGAAAAATAGCCCCGAGCTCAGAACAATCCACAAAAATGTCCGTTGGAATCAAAAGATCGTCATCTTCAACTGAAAAATAAGAGAAGACAACATTAGACTACAAAAAGCATATCATTTGATAAAAATATCCATATATTCAATAAAATAAAGAAGATAACACCGAGCTCTTAAAAATCAGCACAAATTTTCGTTTTAACCGGGAGATCGCCATTTTCAATGAAAAATAAGGGGAAGATAAAATTAGGCTATAAAATCCTATCTTTTAATATTAGATAATATCTTACAGAAAATATAAAAAATTGCCCCGTAGATCAGAAAAATCCGCGAAAATGTCCATTGGAACCATGAGATCGCCATCTTCATCCAAAAAAATTAGAGAATGCAAAATTAGGCCAAAAATCATATCGTTTAATAAAAAGAAACATATCTTCCAGAAAATGTAGAAAATCACCCCCGATGTCAAAAAAATCCGCAAAAATATCCTTTGGAACAGGGAGATCATCATCTTCAATTGAAAAATAAGGGAAGACAAACTTAGGCTATAAAATATCATTTAATAAAAGATTCATATCTTCCAGAAAATCTAGAAAATAGCCCGGAGCTTAGAAAAATCCATAAAATGTCTATTAGAACCGAGAGATCCCCATCTTCAACGAAAAAACAAATGAAGACAAAATTAGGCAAAAATATCATATCATTTAATAAAAATCTTTATCTTTCAGAAAATGTAGAAAATTATCCTCAAGTTCAAAAAAATCCACAAAAATGTCTGTTGGAACCGGCAGATCACCATACTTAACTGAAAAATAAGAGAAGACAAAATTACGTTACAAAAATCATATAATTTTATAAAAAGATCCATATCTTCAGAAAAACATAGAAAATAGACCCGAGCAAAGAAAAATCCGCAAAATATCCTTGGAACCATAAGATCGCCATCTTTAATAGAAAATTAAGAGACGAGAAAATTAGGACAAAAATCATAACATTTAATAAAAAGATCCATATCATTTAGAAAATTTAGAAAATAGCCCAGATCTAAGAGAAATCTGCAAAAATTTCTGTTGGATCCAGAAGATCGCCATCTTTAACTAACAAATATTAGAAGACAAAATTAGGCTATTAAAATTATATCATTTAATATAGAGATCCATATCTTATAGAAAATGTAGAAAATTACCTGGAGTTTAGAAAAATTCGAAAAAATGTCCTTTGGAACCATGAGATCGCCATATTCAACGAAAAAAATAAGAGAGGAAAAATTAGGCAATAAAAATCATATCATTTAATAAAAAGATAAATATCTTCAATAAACTGTAGAAAATAGCACCGAGCTTAGAAAAATATTCAAAAATGTACGTTGGAACCGGGAGATCGCCATCTACAACTTAAAAATAAGAAAACACAAAATTAAGCCAAAAAATCTTATAATTTAATAAAAAGATTTGTATCTTCCTGAAAATATAGGAAAGTCTGTCTGTTGGAACCAGGAGATCACCATCTTCAACTGAAAAATAAGAGAAGACAAAATTTGGCTATAAAAATCATATCATTTAATATAAAGATTCATATCTTACAAAAAATGTAGAAAATAGGCCGTAGCTCAGAAAAATCGGCAAAAATGTCTGTTGGAACCCGGAATTTGCCATCTTCAACGGAAAAAAATAAGACAAAATTAGGACATAAAAATCATATCATTTAATATAAAGATTCATATGTTATAGAAAATGTAGAAAATAGACCGGAGTATAAAAAATCCGTAAAAAATTCTGTTGGAACTGGGAGATCGACAGTTTGAACTGAAAAAAATAAGATAAGTCAAAATTAGGTGATAAAAATCATATCATTTATAAAATGATACATATCTTCAATAAACTGTAAAAATTCCCGAGCTAAGAAAAATTTGCAAAAATGTCTGTTGGAACCAGGAGATCGCCATCTTCAACAAAAAAATAAGAGAAGACAAAATAAGGCCAAAAAATCATATGATTTGATTAAATGATCCATATCTTTTAGAAAATGTAGAAAATAGCCCAGATCTCAGAAAAATCCGAAAAAATTTCAGTTGGAAATGGAAGATCATCAGCTTCAATTGAAAAATAAAGATGACAAAATTAGGCTATAAAATTATATCATTTAATATAAAGATCAGTGTCTTACAGAAAATGTAGAAAATTGCCAGGAGCTAAGAAAAATTTGCAAAAAGATCCATTGGAACCTGTTGATCGCCATATTCAACGAAAAAAAATAAGAGAATACAAAATTAGGCCCAACAATAATATTATTGTTGTAAACTTGGTGGCTACGGAACCCGTTGCCCTGTATTTATAGAAGTAGGGTTACATAATGGGTGGATAACCAATACACAGATTGGCCTACAAAAGCCCGTTTATAACACTTCCTCTTAACCATCTATTGTTGTAAGCCGTAATGAGCGCTTTAGGGTTCATAGAGCTTATCTGACCATGGTGGTATGGATACTTCTGGATCCTAAGCTAAGAGTTCTTGCCTCGTCAAAACCTTTGCCATGGAAAACCCAGTGGGAAAAACTAGTGGCTAAGGGAAAAGAGTACAAGTCTCTGTAACTTCCCCTGATCAATGGATATCGTCAGAGGTGGATACTTCTGGATCCAGAGTTGATGTAGTTGCCTCGTTAAAACCTTTGGCTATGGAAAACCCAGTGAAAAAACCCAATAGCCAAGGGAAAAAAGAGTACAACTCGACATTAACTCCCCCTGAAGTGTACAAGCTTCAGGCTTGTAGATCTTTCAACTGTCTTACCCCAGTTCCTAATACAAATTTTCTAAAGGTACAGCGAGGTAAAGCTTTAGTAAATAGATCTGCCAGGTTGTTGCAAGACTGGATCTGCTGGATGTCGATCTAGTTGTCTACTTGTTCTTCATGCTCCAGAAGAGCTTAGGGGAAATGTGCTTCGTCCTGCCACCTTTGATGTAGCCACCTCGTAGTTGAGCTATGCAAGCAGCATTGTCTTTGTACATGGTGGTTGGTCCAAGATCTCCCGTCTTCTGGTCTGTAGTCATGAGGATGTGGTGGATGACTGAACGAAGCCAAAAGCATTCTCTGCTAGCTTCATGGATCGCAATGAGCTCGGAGTGGTTGGATGAGGTCACTGTTGAAGGCTGCTTCACATATCTCCATGAGATTGTTGTCCCACTGTATGTGAATATGAAACCGGTCTGGGACTTTGCGGTGTGTGGGACAGACCTGTATCCTGCATCTGCATAACCAACTAAGTTAGAGGATACGCCTTTCTTGAAGTATAGTCCCAGGTCCACAGACCCTTAGAGGTAGCACAAAAGGGGCTTTACTCCGTTCTAGTGGTGCTTTGAGGGCGCTAAACTGTATCTGTCTAGTATGTTAATTGCGAACGCTATATCGGGACGCGTGCAGTTTGCCAGGTATAGGAGTGCTCTAATTGCACTCAGGTAGGGTACTTCGGGACCCTGTGCTTCCTCCCCCTCTTCCAGCGGTCGGAAGGGGTCCGTATTAACATCCAATGATCTGACAACCATTGGTGTACTAAGCGGATGCCATTTGTCCATAAGGAAGTTTTTTAGCAACTTCTTTGTGTATGTGGATTGGTGTAACAGGATTTCTCTGCTTAGGTGTTCAATTTGTAAGCCTAGGCAGACCTTCGTTTTGCCATGGTCTTTCATCTCAAAAGTATGTGTGAGACTCTTGGATATCTCAGCTATCTCTTCAGGAGATTCGCTGATATTTAGGTCGTCTACGTAGACGGTAATAATTACGAATCCTGTTCCCTTTGCTCTTATAAAGATGCAAGGGCAGACTTCATTAGTTGTGAATCCTTGTTACACTAGAAATTCACTGAGTTTGTTATACCACATTCTTTCCCACTGTTTTAGACCACACAATGATCTTTGGAGTTTGACAGAATAGACTTCTCGATATCTTTCTGTCATTTTCGTCGATAGTTTGTATCCTTCCGGAAGTCTCATATAGATATCCTTATCTATATTTCCATATAGGTATACATTCACAATGTCCATGAGCTGCATATCTAGACCTTCCGTAGTAGTTAGGCTAATAATGAAACGAAAAGTGATCGCATCCATGACCGGGAAATATGTATCATCATAGTCTATTCTAGGTCTTTGAGAAAAGCCTTGTGTAACAAGGCACGCTTTGTAGCGAACGATCTCATTAGTTTCGTTTCTTTTTCTTACGAATACCCATTTATATCTCATAGGTTTAACACCCTTTGGTGTTAGGACTACAGGTCTAAAAACTTTTGCGCTTTGAGAGTGAGTCCAGCTCTACTCCTATTGCCTCGTTCCACTTTGGCCAATCCTCTCTGTGTTTACATTCTGATAGAGAGCATGGATCGGTCTCATCATCGTATTCACTGACATGATTGGTAATAATGAGCGCGAAGTTAACATTGATGATTGTGCTTTTTCTGTCTAGTACCTCCCCAGTACGTACATAGTTTAATTATATTTCTCCTATATTTTCCTCTTCAGGGGTTTTTAGGAGGGGAGAGATATCTGGGCTGAGCTCAGCATCCTGTGGTGGTATCGTTATCATTGCTCCAGGATTTTTCCTCTTCCGAGTGTTTTTATCTTTGGAGCCTGTGGTCGTCCTCTCTTTTGTTGAGGTACGGTCGCTTCTGCTGCAGGTGGATTGCATCCATCTTTGGGTATGTCAATCCTAGCTGGCATGTTTGCAGCAGGGACGTGTGATTTGACAATCTTCTGGTTGTCAATAAATTTATCCGGTAAAAAGTGAGTTGTATTCTGTATTTGGAGGATCGTCAGGATCTCGTCTTCACATTGGTTTGTACGCGGATCAAAATGGGATAAAGTTTTGGTATCCCATGAAATGGTCCTTGAAGCTTCTGGCTTCTCTGTGTTAATGCCTAGTTTGGGAAAGGTACTTTCGTCAAATTCACAATCTGCTAGACATGCTTTAAAGGCGTCCCCCGTTAGGGGTTTCAGGTATCTAATGATCGATGGTGAGTTGAATCCTATGTAGATACCTAGTCGACGTTGAGGACCCATCTTAGTCCTCTGCGATGGTGCTATGGGGACATAGATAGCGCATCCGAATATCCTCAGGTGAGAGATATCCGGTGGGTTCCCATATGCGAGTTGCATTGGAGAATAAGATTGACTTTCTGACGGTCGTAATCTTATTAGCGATGCAGCATGCAAGATGGCATGTCCCCATGCATTCACTGGCAACTGGCATTGCATCAACAATGGACGAGCAATCCATTGTAGTCTCTTTATAAGAGATTCGGCTAACCCGTTCTAGGTGTGAACATGAGCTACAGGATGTTCAACTTCTATGACAGTTGCTTGGTAGTAGTCTAGGAAGAATTGTGATGTGAATTACCCAGCATTGTCCAGACGCAATTCCTTGATCTTATTGTCTGGGAAATGTACCCGCAACTTAATGATTTGTACCAGTAGCTTTGCAAAGGCTACGTTGCGGGTGGACAGGAGGCACACATACGACCATTTGGAAGATGCAGCAATCAGTACCATGTAGTACCGAAATGGGCCACTTGCAGGGTGAAGAGGCCTGCAAATGTCTCCGTGTATTCTCTCTAGGAAGCTCGGAGACTCTGAGTCAACCTTCAGGGGGGATGGTCTGGTAATCAATTTCCCTTTGTGACAAGGGGGACAAGGAAATGCACCCTTTTGAAGTAGCTTCAGGCTTTTCGAGTTAATTCCACAGGATTGGGATATGATGCGACACATCATATTCCTTCCAGGGTGTCCGAGTCTATTGTGCCAGAGTTGTAATTCTGGTTGATTATCGCACTTCTTGTGCTCAAGTGTGTTAGCTTCCATTGCTCTTATCTTTGTATGGTAGAGACCCGACGGGAGTCCCTTAAAACGCTCGACGATGGTTTTAGCATCGTTTTTCTGAGTCGTTACATACGAGAATTCTCTATTTTGTTTGTTCACCGTCTCTAGGTGGTATCTGTTTAAACGGATATCTTTAAAACTTAATAGATTTCTATGAGAGCTAGGGGAGAAAAGAGCATCTTTTATTAGTAGTTGTGTTTTGTTGGGGAGCAGAAAGTATGCTTCCCTTGATCCTTCAATTATTCCTGACGGACCGGAAATTGTATTCACGGTTCCATCATATTTATTTATTCTTTGAAAAAAGCAAATATCTTGGAGGATCGTGTGCGTAGAGGCACTATCCACTAGGCATTTATATTCCATCTATAATGAGAGAGAAAAATAAACATAGCAGTATAAGGACAAAAGATAACCACATATCATTCAACGTCTGAAAAATCATTCAACATGCTAGGAATCAAACAACTAGAGAGTAAATTGTTTCAAATTACAATGCATAGCAGAAAGTAGATAAGGCTTCAGTCGAGAAGGTCATCGTTTGAGAAGTCCTCAGCGATGAACCTGATTGGTGCTAGGTCTTCATGTTCCACTAGGTTTGTCTCGGCTGACTTCTGGCTAGCTTTGTACAAGTACTGTAGGTGGCATGGAGTCCGACAATTCCTAGACCAGTGTCCAGTCATGCCACACCTGTGGAATTTATCTTTTCATTCTTTTCTGGGGGCAGATGTCTGGCCGTTGTCTTTTCTCTTCCACACATTCTTCTTGTTTCCCTCATTGTTGGTTCTTGGAGGGGGTCCTTTAGCCTGCTTCTTCATTACCTTGCCCTTCTGGGGTTTGCCTTTGAAGTTGGTCCTCTTCTTTTGGGAGGAGATGTGGTGCGCTTCAGGCGCAAGAGCAGTACCAGTAAGACGTGAGTTATGGGTGGCCAGAAGGAGGTCTCTATTCTGTTCTGCCATTAAAAGGCATAAGAGAAGCTCCGAGTATTTCATGAACTTTCGTTCACGATACTGTTGCATAAGTATGACATCCTTCTCGTGGAAGGATATATACGTCTTCTCTAGCATACGTTCCTCCGTCACTTTCTCACCACACAACTTAAGGCGTGAGGTGATACTGAAGAGTGCCGAGTTGTACTCGGCGATGGACTTAAAGTCCTGGAGACATAGGTTCTCCCATTCATATTGCGCTCGGGGAAGGATAACATCTCTTTAATGTTTGTATCTATCCTCGAGGGCGGTCCATAACTCATAAGAGCCTTCCACAGTGAGGTACTCGGCCTTCGGGGTCCGATCGATATGGCGTCTGATATAGATAATTGCTTTTGCTTTATCTATATCAGAAACCGTATCGCCTACAGTAATGGCATGGCTTAGCCTTTGTGAGCGCGGGTGGAATTTTATATCCAACTGCCAGCTCAAATAATTTCTACCTGTAGCATCCAATACGTCAAAGTTGACGCTCGCAATTTTAGCCATTATCTCTAGCATGTTAAAAATGAGCAATAATTAGATATTTTTAAAGTAAAACAAGTAATTATGCATTTCAGACACAGATATTTGTTGTGTGGATCGGCTAATCACCATTTTAAATAAAGTCCATACTGTCCCATAAAATTGATAATACAACTCGGGAACCCACATGGGGCCCATATTCTTCTGGAATAGATCTTCATCTTCATGGGACGTCGTCAGTCTTGGAATTTATACAATAATGTCCTCACCACAATTTCTCTCATAAAATAGAAAAAAATGCAAGTGAAATAATGGGATAGCTAGCCGATCCAAAACCGCAACAAATATAAACATATGTCGCAGAAAAAAATGCAGCAGGCATTTTATTACATTACAGACAATTAATCATCACAGGAAATTAATCATCACATACAATTAATCATCACATGCATTTTATAATGGAAATGGAAAATTTTCGTTTAATAATTATTGGACCACTGGGCAACGTCATACACTGTTAGGTTAGTTGACTAACGGAAGAGCGGTCACAGGATCTTCCTAATTATTAAACGTATAATAATCAGATAATTCAAAAATGCGATGAATTAAATAGCGTGTAATAATCCAGAGTTTAACGAAGAAAAAATCTTAATTAAATCTGAAAAAAATTTGGAAAAACAAAATTTTTATGGACAACCCCTAGTTAGGGTTTTTGGATTCGATCTGCCGTGTGGTCACTTGCAACCAGTTAGGATTTCCGTCGTGTGTGCTACCGCTTCTGGCGGCTAGGGTTTCGGACATGCGTGACAGGGGGTCATCGCTGCCACCGCTTCTGGCCGTATGGTGGCGGTGGCCGCCGCTGCAGGCGGCGACGGGGTCCGCCGCTGCACACGGCGGTGGGACCATCCGCCGCTGCAGGCGGCGGCTTCGTTGGCCGTCACTGCGGGCAGCGGCGGCTTCGTTGGCCGTCGCTGCGGCGGCAGGCGGCATGGCTGTCCGCCGTTGTCAACGGCTGCAGGCGGCAGGGCTGTCTGCCGTTGTCAACGGCGGGCAGCGACCGCAGCTGCAAGCGGCGACAACAGCGCGGGTGATCGAGGGGGGATTATTTGCGTGCGCCGCTTCTGGCCGTGTGGCGATGAAAAAATCCCTCTAGGGGTTGAAAATTTTTGGGGAAGAAGATGATAAAACATGATTTTTATTAGAAAAAAAATCTATTTTAGCCTTCAAAACGGCGTTTTTTATCGTAAAAAGTTGATTTTTATTGATAAAAACGTTGATTTTTCATTAAAGGGTTGATTTAGCATACAGATCTTAGATAAAAAATCCGATCTATACTTATCAAACATCGATTTAAGTATTTAGATCTAATCGTATGCGCATAAGAGTTTAGATCTAGGTAATAAAAATTACCTCTAGATCCTACCCACCGGATCTAGCGACGTTCGGTGAAGGAAGCCCGTTCGCGTCGCGTTCGTTCGTCGGCAGAAGTTCGACTCAGCTTCGAGCGTGCTTGTAAACTTGGTGGCTACGAAACCCGTTGCCCTGTATTTATAGAAGTAGTGTTACATAATGGTTGGATACCCAATACACAGATGGGCCTACAAAAGCCCGTTTATAACAATTATTTAATAAAAAGATCCTCATCTTCTAGAAAATATAGAAAATAGGCTCGATGTTAGAAAAATCCACAAAATGTCCATTGGAACCGGGAGATCTCCATCTTCAACTAAAAAATTAAGAGAATACAAACTTAGGCTATATAAATCATCATTTGATAAAAAGATCCATATCCTCAAGTAACTGTATAAAACAGCCCAGAGCTCAAAAAAACTGCAAAAATGTCTTAGCTAGAAACATGAGATAGCCATCTTCAACTCAAAAGTAAGAGAAAACAAATTTAGGCTATAAAAATCATATCAATTATTAAAAAGATCCATATCTTACATAAAATATAGAAAAGAGCCACTAGCTCAGAAAAATCCGCAAAAATATCCATTGGATCTGGGAGATCGCCATCTTCAATTGAAAAATAAGACAAGACAAACTTAGCCTATAAAAATCATATCATTTAATAAAAAGAGCCATATGTTTCATAAATGTAGAAAATAGTTTGAAGCACAGAAAAATCTGCAAAAATGTCCATTGGAACCGGAAGATCGCCATCTTCAACTGAAAAATAAGAGAAGACAAAATTAGGCCAAAAATCATATCCTTTAATAAAAAGATTCATATCTTTCATAAAATATAGAAAATAGCTCGGAGCTGTGAAAAATCCGTAAAAATGTCCGTTGGAACCGGGAGATCGACATCTTCAACTGAAAAAAGAGAATACATTATTAGGCCAAAAATAATATCATTTAATAAAAAATACATATCTTACATAAACGTAGAGAAATAGTCCCAAGCAAAGAAAAGTCTGCAAAATTGTTCGTTGGAACCGGTCGATCACCATCTTCACCTAAAAAAATAGGAGAAGAAAAATGTAGGCAATAAAAATCATCTCATTTAATAAAAGATATATATCTTCCATAAAATGTAAAAGATAGCACCTAGCTCAGAAAAATCCGCAAAAATATCTATTGGAACTGGGAGATCGCCATCTTTAACTTAAAAATAAGAGAAGGCAAAATTAGGCCAAAAATCAAATTATTTAGTAAAGAGATCCATATCTTCCAGAAAAATAACAAAATAGCCCAGAGGTCAGAATAATCCGAAAAAATATCCGTTGAAATCGGGAGATCGCCATCTTTAGTTGAAAAATACGAGAAGACAAAATTTGGCCAAAAATCATATCATTTAATAAAAAGATCCATAACTTTCCGAAAATTTAGAAAAATAGCCCCGAGCTCTGAAAAATCCGCAAAAATGGCTGTTGGAACTGTGAGATTGCCATCTTTAGCTAAAAATAAGAGAAGACAAAATTATGCTATGAAAATCATATCATTTAATATAAATATCCATATCTTATAGATAATATAGAAAATAGCTCGGAGCACAAAAAATTCGTACAAATGTAAATTGGAACGGGAAGATTGCCATTTTGAGCTGCAAAAAGAGAAGACAAAATTGGGCCAAAAAATCTTATCATTTAATATAGAAAATAAGAGAAGAAAAAATTAGGAAAATCCGCAAAAATGTCTCCTAGAACGAGTAGATCGACATCTTCAACTGAAAAAATAAGAGAAGACAAATGTCGGCTATAAAAATCATATCTTTTACTAAAAATATCCTTATCTTTCATAAAATATAGAAAATAGCACACAGTTCATAAAAATCTGCAAAAATGTCTGTTGGAACAAAGAGATCACCATCTTTAATTGAAAAATAAGAGAAGAAAAAATTAGGCCAAAAATCATATCGTTTAATAAAAAGATACATATATTCAAGAAAATTTATGAAATAGCCCCGAGGTCAGATAATACGCAAAAATGCCAGTTGGAACCGGGAGATCGCCATCTTCAACTGAAAAATAAGAGAAGGCAAAATTAGACCATAAAAATCATATCATTTAATATAAAGATCCATATCTTTCAGAACATGTAGAAAATAGCCTAGAGCGCACCAAAATCCGCAAAACAATCCGTTGGAATCAAGGATCAACATCTTCAACTGAAAAAAATAAGAGAAGACAAGTGTAGAGGCTATTAAAATCATATCGTTTAACAAAAAGTTTAATATCTTCTATAAAATGTAGAAAATAGAACCAAGCCAAAAATTTCCGCAAAAATGTTTGTTGGGACCAGGAGATAGCCATCTTCAACTAAAAAAATAAAAAAGATAAAATTAGGCTATAAAATCGTATCATTTAATATAAAGATTTATATCTTACAGATAATATAGAAAATGTCCAGGATCTCAAAAAAATCCGCAAAAATGTTCGTTGGAACCAGGAGATCATTATCTTCATCTAAAAAATAGAGAAGAAAAAATTAGGCCAAAAATCATATTATTTCATAAAAAGATCCATATCTTTCAAAAATGTAGAAACACAGACTCAAACTAAGAAAAATACTCAAAAATATCCATTGGAACCGGGAGATCGCCATCTTCAACTGAAAAAATAAGAGAAGACAAACATAGGCTATTAAAATGTAGAAAATAACATTGGGCTTATAAAAATCCACAAAGAAATCCATTGTAACAGGAAGGTCGAATCTTCAACTGAAAAATAAGTGGAGAAAAAATTAGGCCAAAATCATATCATTTAATAAAATATCCATATCTTCCAGAAAATTTAGAAATTAGTCACGAGGTCAGAATAATACACAAAATGTCATTAGAAACGGGAGATCAATATCTTCAACTGAAAAATAAAAGATGATAAAATTAGGCCAAAAAATCATATTATTTAATAAAAAGATCCATAAATTCTCGAAAATGTACAAAAATAGCCTCGAACTCGGAAAAATCCGCAAAAAAATGTACCTTGGAACCGGGAGATCGCTATCTTCAACAAAAAAATAAGAGATGACAAAATTAGGTTATAAAAATTATATCATTTAATATAAAGATTCATATTATTCAAAAAAATATAGAAAATAGAACGAAGCTCAAAAAAATCCGCACAAATGTCCATTGGAACATGGAGATTGTCATCTTCAAATTAAAAAAGAGAAGACAAAATTAGGCCCAAAAGTCATATCATTTCATTAAAAGATATATATCTTCCAGAAAATGTAGAAAAATAGTCTCTAACTAAGAAAAATCTACGAAAATGTTCGTTGAAACTGGGAGATCACCATCTTCAACTAAAAAAAATAAGAGAATATAAACTTAGGCTATTTGTAACGCCCCGCTTCCCAAGATACCCGTGAATTACGAATCCGTCCCAAGTATTCCTAGAGCAGCGAGTGTTAAAAAGAAAGAGAAGGAAGAGAGTCTACCAGAAGAATAATGCAGGTCACTGCGCACATGCTGGAAAGTACAAGTAATGCTCCAACACAGAAAATAAGAGACAATCATATACAAGTCCAACATTCTTTATTATTAAAACAAAGGTACCTCTTTATTTACATCATCTCATCCTCAAATACAAAAGTGAAAAACAGAATAAATCACAGAAAAATCCCCAAAAGACATAAAGGTCCACACCAGTATAACTCACTGCCTAGAATTCCCTTAGAACAAACTGAAGAGGCTGCCCTTTAAGGATTCCATCTCTACCACAAACTGAAGGCTAACTCCTGCGTCAGGCCTGATCTGGCTGTACTCTCTGAAACCTGGAAAAAGTAAATGGGAAATGTCAACGCATGACCCAGTAGAAAATCATAACATCGCTAGGTAAGGTCTAGTTTTAGAACTATTCTTCCTAATTAGGGTCTAGTCACTTAACTGTAAACATGTCTACTATTTACGCATAAGGAACAAGTACTGTAAATAAGGTCTACTGAATTAATATGCAGGGAAAGTAAAAAACATCACATGCAGATATTGAAAAGTAAGAGCTACAGAATAAAATTAGCGTGAAGTAAAGGCAGACAATCATAGATATGCACATAATGCATATGAATGGTTATGAATCAAATGCAACACCTAAGGGATCACATCTATGCCAGCGTGCCTACAATGTGACTCATGGATTCTATAGGTGGCTCCCATGAATTCAGGAGGTGGCCCCCGACATTTCTGTGGCACGCTGATCTATGTAGCACGTACGTCCATGTTGTCTATCATACCACACATAGATTTAAGAGGTGGCCCAATAGATTCAGGAGGTGGCATCCGGCATTTCCATGGCATGCTGGTCCATGTGGCACTTTGGTCTATGTGGTATTACTGTTAAGCTACATTCTTTCCATGACAAATTTCACTAACACTAAAACATCTTATGTTTCCAATTAACATATAACTCCATCATTCTTAACATGAAACACATCATGGTATGGAAGCATCATGCCATAAAGTATGCTAATATGATAATAAGAGCATAACATGGAATTTGTATGAGATAGTACAAGCATAACATTACATCCATAAGCCTTAACTATTCTCATAACATAATTCACTACATGGATAACAACATTACATCTATAAGCACGCACATCACCATTCTTAGCACCATAATTTTCACAAACTTTAGCCTCATATTTATATGACAACTACAGAATTCTGTTTAAATCTGGACTCTTATATATCAGTCTAAAAACAGTTATCTAAGGCCGTAATCTGGTTTAGTGCTGAACATAAAAGTTGTAGATGCTTAAGTTCTGTTTCCAAATTATCTAAAATTGTGTCATTTTCGGGTCTCTAGAGAGAGTTATGAAATGTTTTCCACAATGTGGCAGAATCTGTTTAAAACTGATGCCATGGTAAATTCGTCTATTTACACCTTCTACATTCAAAACTAAGATCTACTTTCTTCTAAAAAGTTGTAGTTAACTTCGTGATCTTTTCAAAACATCTTGAATCATCCCATTGGAAGGCTTACACTAGCAGATATGAATTTTTGAATCTACATGACAGAACTGAAAATTTTACAACCTATCATTAACATAGCTATTATAGCATATTGACTGACTAACATGAAGCTACTGGTCATACTACCATTACCATCCTAATAAATTGACATGATAATGGTTTTAAAGCTAACAAAGGAAGCATAATGGCAACATGGTCTACACTAACATGGGATGTTACATGGTATATTTTGGCAAAATATGCATTAAATAAAACATTACATCATAAGCATACATACTAAACTTAACATAACATGGCACTTTACTAGCATGTGGCTTAAACTACAATTCTACATCAAATTCCAACTAAAATTAAATAGGTGATGAAACTCTATAACCACAATCCTAAAACTACATCCTAACTAGGATGTTAGAATTCCTAACTCAAATATCTCCTTCTTAATTTCTTTGGCCCTTCGTCTCCTTGAAGTCCCCATCAATCCTCAAGCTTTCTTCGTCCATACCTTAATCTCCAATGGTGGATGTCAATAGAGGGATTGAATTAAGGAGATGGTGGTGGAGTGGGAGGTGCAAAGGGAGGAGAGGGGAGTTAGAAGAGGGGATGAGAACTTGAATTTTTTCTACTTCTTTTTCGTTTTCTTTTTCCCAATTTCTTCTCTTTTATTCATCCCCTCATCCTTGTCATTCCTTAATTCCCTCTTAGCTTGCCAAATGGAGAGAGTTAGGTGAAAATCAAATAGGTGATGACACCTCTTAGGTTAGGTGTCTCCTAGGGATTTCTATTTTCTACTAAATATAAATACTCTAATAAAATACCCTTACTCACCAAATACCAAGTATACCATTTAAATACTCATCCATTTTATCCAAATGAGGTGTAAAATTTTTTTTAAAATGATTTGGTCATTAGAAAATTATGGAAAATTTATAAAAATACCCAAAAAATTCATACTTTCAATTAGTCTAGAAATACGTACATTATAACCTGTGTATACGAAAACAGGGGATTACATTCTACCCACCTTAAAAACAAAGCCCATCCTCAGACTTTCTAAATTTAAGGGTCTAACCGAAGGCTAAATGGATCTAAGGGCGTCCTACCCACGAAATAAAAACAACACTACGTATACTCCAACCACACATAGCTATATGTATCGCCTATACATATATACACTACACATACACAACACTCAAGCAGATGTATATACACCATAGTATTTATACACCACATTTTCATACAAGTACTCCACATAGTTATACAAACATATATACACATGACATATACTTACACTACACTAACACATCAAGCATAAGCAATATTACTTACAAGTCCATATACACCACGATGAAGGCACCACAACACATACATATATACATATGCCTACAGTCATATCACTTCATACATTTAATTATACCACACTCATACAATAGCCGTACATGCATCTACTACATTCATATCATAAACATATGTATACATATGTACACGCACAAACAACAAGTCACATAAGTAACATACAAACATAGATACATACATGCAAGTATACATTCATACAGCTAGATATATGTATCAATCATATGTTTTTTTATATCGTCATAACAAATGCATATACAACAAGATACACACATAACGAACACACATGGATACATCCATACATACCAATATCTCTATCTATGTATACATACAAACATCCTTACATATGCTTATATATTAAAACTACACATACGTCCATAAAGAAATATCTATAGCATATACCTTATATATGCAACATATAGCACACATATAGAACCAATTATACCAAACTATGAATACATACCAACTGCACCTATGTACACAGCAGTGTATGCCGTAGAACGTCACACATAAGTGACAATCTATCCACCTGGAACCAGATTCTTGCTTAGCCTTCAATAGGTAGGGCTCTTTACTAATAATGTCTCAGTCTAGACTCTAAGGCCACTACCCGCCATGTGACACGACTTTTCTCTATGGAGCATTACCCACACTACCTTACGCACGTCGTACTGTGGTAACCTGCATGGGCTGCCAAATGTGACGCCCCGGTCCCCAGGATACCCGAGAAGTACGAATCCGTCCCAATTATTTCTAAAGCAGCGAGTTTTAAAAAGAAAGAGAAGGAAGAGAGTCTACAAGAAGAATTATGCAGGTCACTGTGCACATGTTGGGAAGTACAAGTAATGCTTCATCACAGAAATTATAAGACAATCATATACAAGTCCAATGTTTTTTATTATTAAAACAAAGGTACCTCTTTAATTACATCATCTATTCCTCAAATACAAAAGTGAAAAACAAAAGAAATCCCAGAAAAATTTCCAAACGACATAAAGGTCCACACCAGTATAACTCACTCCCTAGACTACCCTAAGAACCAACCGAAGAGGCTGACCTCTGAGGATTCCATCTCTACCATGAACTGAAAGCTAACTCTTGAGTCAGGCCTGATCTGGGTGTACTGCTTTGAAATCTGGAAAAATGGGACATGTCAACACGTGACCCAGTAGGAAATCCTAACATTGCTAGTTTTAGAACTGTACTTCCTAACTAGGGCCTGGTCACTTAACTGTAAACAGGTCTACTATTTACGCATAAGAAACAAGTACTGTAAAAAAGGCCTATTGAAATAACATGCAGGGAAAGAAAAACAACATCACATGCATATATTGAAAAGTAAGAGCTACAGAATTAAATAAGCGTGAAGTAAAGGCAAACAATCACAGATATGCACATGATGCATGTGAATGGTTATGAATACAAATGCAACACCCAAGGGATCCCATCTATGCCAGTGTGCCTACAATGTGACTCATGGATTCTTGAGGTGGCTCCAATGGATTCAGAAGGTGGCCCCGGTATTTTCGTGGCACGCTGGTCTATTTAGTACATAGGTCTATGTCGTCTATCATACCACACATAGATTAATGAGGTGGTCCCCAGGAATTTAGGAGGTGGCATCTGGCATTTCTGTGGCACGCTGGTCCATGTGGCACTTTGGTCTATATGGTGTTAATTTCTATTAAGCTACCATTCTTTTCATGAAAAATTTCACATACACTATAACATTTTATGTTCCCATTTAACATATTACTCCATCATTCCTA
The DNA here is from genome assembly GCA_030789695.1 of Scilla litardierei. Taxonomy (NCBI): domain Eukaryota; kingdom Viridiplantae; phylum Streptophyta; class Magnoliopsida; order Asparagales; family Asparagaceae; genus Scilla; species Scilla litardierei. The sequence goes on along the minus strand of CM061142.1, from coordinate 713,562,230 downwards.
ATATGAAACACATCATTCTATGGAAGCATCTTGTCATACAGTATGCTAATATGAGAATAAGGAGCATAATATGGCATTTGTGTGACATAGTACAAGCATAACATTACATCCATAAGCATGAACTATTCTCATAATATAATTTACTACATTGATAACAACATTACATCCATAAGCATGAATATCACCATTCTTAACACCATAATTTTCACAAACTTTAGCATGATATTTATACGACAACTACAGAATTCTGTTTTAAATCTGGACTCCTATATATCAGTCTAAAACAACTATTTAAGGCCATAATTTGGTTTAGTGCTGAATATAAAAGTTGTAGATGCTTAAGTTCTGTTTCCAAATTATCTAAGATTGTGTCATTTGTGGGTCTTAGAGAGAGTTATGAATTTTTTTCCACAATGTAGCAGAATCTGTCTAAAACTGACACCATGGTAAAGTCGTCTATTTACACCTTCCTACATTCAAAACGAGACTCTGCTTTATTTTAGAGAGTTGTAGTCAACTTCATGAACTTTCCAAAATATCTTGAATCATCCCATTTGGAGATCTACACTAGCAGATATGAATTTTTGAAACTAAAATTTTACAGTATATCATTAACATAGCTATTATAGCATATTAACTGACTAACATGATGCTACTAGTCTTACTACCATTGCCATCCTCATAATTTGACATGATAATGATCTTAAAGCTAAAAAAAGAAGCATAATGGCAACATGGTCTACACTAGCATGGGATGTTACATGGTATATTTTGGCAAAACGATATTTCCACTAAATAAAACATAAAATCTTAAGCATGCATACTAAACTTAACATACCATGGCACTTTACTAGCATGGGGCTTAAACTACAGTTGTACATCAAATTCCAACTTAAAATTAACTAGGTGATGAAACTCTATAACCACAATCCTAAAACTACATCCTAACTAGGACGTTACAACTCCTAACTCAAATATATCCTTCTTAATATCTTTGGCCCTTCTTCTCCTTGAAGACTCCATTAACATCAAGCTTTCTTCTTCCATAACTTAAGCGCCAATGGTGGATGTCAATAGGGGGATTGAATTATGGAGATGGAGATGGAGGTGGGGGTGGAGTGGGAGGTGCAAAGGGAGGAGAGGGGAGAGAGAAGAAGGGATGCGGACTTGAATTTCTTATTCTTCTTCTTCTTTTAATTTTTCCCAATTTCTTCTCTTTTATTCATACACTCTTCCTCATCATCCCTTAATTCCCTCTTAGCTTGCCAAATGGAGAGAGTTAGGTGAAAATCAAAGAGGTGATGACACCTCTTTGTCTAGGTGTCTCCAATAGGAAATCTAGAGATTTCTATTTTCAAATAAATAGAAATACTCCATTAAAATACCCTTACTCACCAAATACCAAGTATACCATCTAAATACTAATCCATTTAATCCAAATGATGTTTAAAATAATTATTGAAAAATAATTTGGTCATTAGAAAATTATGTAAATTTTATAAAAATACCCGAAAATTGCATACGAACAAATACGTCTAGAAATACGTACATTATACCTGCATATACGAAAACAGGGTATTAGATTCTACCCACCTTAAAAACAAAGTCTGTCATCGGACTTTCTAACGTTAATGGTCTAAACAAAGGCTAAATGAATCTAAGGGTCGTCCCACCCACGAAATACAAACACCACTACATATACTCAAACCACATATAGCTATATGTATCGCATATACATACATACACTGCACAAACACAACATTCAAGAAGATATTTATACACCCTAGTATTCATACACCACATTTTCATACAAGTACTTGATGTGTCATTATATTCCATATTTTATCTATATTATTACACGTCAAAATGATTGCTCAATTACACATTTCATACGTTTTACGCTCATAATTGGAACTATTGTACTTTAAGAGCGTTTGGTTGCATTTAAGGGAATATCAAGTGATTTGTAGTATATTGGAGGAGAGAGTACGTGCTTCGACACCGGAGCTCCTGAGGCGCCGTGTTCGGTGACTCAAAGCTGCCGGGGAGCAAGGAAGGAGCAAGAGAGAAGGAGCAAAGAAGAGGAGAATGAAGAAATCATGGTTCTATAGTACCATGACTCATGGATTCCAGGTCGCTCAATCGAGCTATGATGCGGCGAAGGAATCAAGCGACCCGAAGTGCTGGAAACAAGACAGATGTGCATGCTTTTACAATCTGCTATCACCTGATATTTTTGAATATTTTTCTGATATTTGTTCCAGATAGTATACTTCGAGATGGTTCCAACGCCACCAAGAACGTGCCAATCGGAGGTCGGATGAGCTCTGGGAATTTTTTGCAAGCTGATGTTGCAGCGCTGAAATCTGTTTTTGGCCTCCTACTCGACCGAGCAACCTCCTACTCGATCGAGCAGACTAACAAAAGATGCTGAAATATGTTTTTGGCCTCCTACTCGACCGAGCAACCTCCTACTCAACTGACAGAGTAACAAATGCTGTTTAAATGCTGCTGAAATCTATTTTCGACCACTACTCGACCGAGCAGGACTTGCTCAACCGAGTTAGATTGGGACTCGACCGCACAAAGCCAACTCTGGCCGAGTAGATAGAACGACATTTTTGAAGAAGCTCGATCCACTGACAGACTCGACCGAGCAGCTACATACTCGACCGAGCTGAGTGACAACTCGACCAAGCAGGCTTTACTCGGCCTGAGCAAGCAGAGTGCGGTATGGACAATGGATCCATAGTTTCTGACGACTTGACCGAGCAGCTTCCTGCTCGAACCGAGTCACCGTGGGCCCAGGGCGTAAGTTGCGTCCAAATCTTCTCTAGGACACGATTTGGAGAGGGTTTCTGAGGGGGATATTAGGAGGGCAGCCGTCATTTTTTAGGGGGAACTTTTGTATACTTTTTGGGAGCTTAGAAGAGTTTTTTAGAGAGTTTTTTTAGAGTTTCTTGGATTTAGGCCATGCCATATGCCTCTCCCATGTATTAAGCTAAGTACTTCTATTCTTTTGAATTACATTTTAGTTCTTCTTATTGTTTTTCTATGATGCTAGCCATAATCTTTGCTGTTTTCATAATGCTTTCTATGCTTGAGTAATCCCATCTAGGGCTAAGGGATTAGCCCTAGGATTTTAGGATCTAGATGCAAAGATAGGATTTTTATGATGCGCTGGGTATAAAAGGGGTTCTACTTTGGTTGATCCAGCCAAATCCCTGGGATAACTCGTACTGAGATCATACTTACGGTCTGTGGAATTGACGAGCTTAAGGAGTATCCTTAGGATTAATTAGGGAGTTAGTAGATCCAAACCAAGGCTCGTGACCATGCCCTGCTCGTGCTTTGAGGGGATCTACCGACAAACTGTATCACTACATTGACGGCTACCACCATTGCGTCAATGAGAGCCACCGAAGTACCTCAAAGCTCTAATCCACGAGAGTGGTACGAGCTGAGAGACAATCCCCAATAAACCCAATGCAACGTAAGAGTCCTAGCCTAGCGTCGACATCCGACGGTCCTAGTGGCGAGTCCTAAAGCCCTAATCGTTTATATTTTATTTATTTATTTCTTTGTGTGGAATCCCCTATTTGCGACGTTGAGTGACATAACCTTCGTATCCATCACCATTACAACATTCCATACTCCACATCCACCAATAAACCGTAATTCTAACTCAACCTAGGAGTAGATAGGTAGTATAGCACCGCTTCCCCGTGTTCGATACCTGCTTGCCACTATACCATGCACTTGCGGTTAGACGACATCATTTCGGAGGTAATTTCAGGCCGATCAGTACTCCATATAGTTATACAAACATATGTATACATGACATATACACGCAATAAACCAACACATCGAACACAAGCAATATTACTTACAAGTCCATAAACATCACGATGAAGGAACCACAACACATACATATAAACATATGCCTACATTCATATCACTTCATACATTCAATTATACCACACTCATACAATAGCCATACATGCAGCTACTACATTCATAGCATAGACATATGTACACATATGTACAAGCACAAATACCATGTCACATAAGTGACATACATACATAGATACATACATACAAGTATACATTCATACAGCTAGATATATGTATCACTCATATGTATTTATATATATCGTCATAACAAATGCACATACAACAAGAGACATGCATAACGAACAGACATATAGATAGATCCACACATACCAATATACTCTATCTATGTATACATACAAACATCCTTACATATGCTTATATATTAAAACTACACATCTATATTATAAAACAGGGATGTTATCATGGGTTTTTGGATAAGAGAAATTGGATAAGAGATTTTGGTTATGTGTATTGTTGTATGTGGATATGTGTATTGTTGTATAAGAGATTTTGGATAAGAGATAATGGATAAGAGAATTTGGTTTTGGTTATGTGTAATTGGGTGTGATGTTTATATAGATTGTATATAGGGTATGAGAAATTGAGATATGAGATATTGGATATAAGAAATCAAATCACATCACATATTTTGATCACATCACCTAAAATATCAATTTTTTTAAATTTTGAAATCACAATTTGCGTTTGCTCTCAGCCATTTTGCTCACATCACAAAATGGAGGGAAAAATTTCATCCTCCTCCATTTTGATCACATCCTCCTCAAGCTTACAGCCATTTGCTCTCAGCCATACTGCTGTGAATTTTGCCCGCCAAGCTCCAGCAGACCAAAGGGAGAGCACGAAGAGCACGGGAGAGCACACGTTCCTCCTCGCCATCTTCTTCTACCTCCAGCTCAACAACGCCATCTTCTTCTACCTCCAGCTCAACAACAAAGAGCAAGGGAGAGCACGAAGAGCAAGCACATCACGCAGAGCACCCTCATCTTCTACCTCGGTTAGCTCTTCCTCTTCTCCTCAATTTTTTTTATTTTACTTTATTTCACCCTCATCAAGAAGAGCACCCCCATTTCAGAGCTTTGAGCTTCATCACGGCCTCAGCAACTCAACCCTTGGTGAGCTTTGTGAGTTTGCTAGCTTCATCACGTCCTCTGCACCTCAACCCTAGGTGAGTTCAACTGTCAGGTTATTGAGATAATTTTTTTGGGTTTTGCAAGTTGAATGTCGATCATGTTGAATGTTGAATGTTGAGGCTCAAAATTAACAAAATCACGTCCTCTCTGCTTTCAGTGTCATGTTGAATGTTGAGAGAAAGTGTCCTGTTGAATCATGTTGAATGTTGAGAGAAAGTGTCATGTTGAATGTTGAGAGAAAGTATACCTGCATGAAAGAGAGCTTGATTTTGTTAAATTCAAAATGTTGCACCTCAACTCTATTTTTTGTTAATTTGATTCTATGCCATGGTATTTGATGATATAAGAAAAATGTTGACCTTAACATGAAATTATCAAATGAAATGTTTATATAATTTTTGAGAGAAAAATGAATATGGTGTTGAAATTGAATTTTTCTCATGCCCAAATTCAAATTTGAGTATTCAAATTTTTCTCATGCAGTATACTCTTCTGAAATTTGAGTTATTGATATGGAATTTGAGTATTGAAATTCTGAAATTCTCAAATTTCAGAAGAGTATACTTTGAGAATATTTCTCATGGAATTTGAAATTCTGAAATTTCTGAAGATATGGAATTTGGGTATTTGAAATTGAAGTTCAATAACTGCATGGAATTTCAAATTTTCTGAAGATATGGAATATGGAATTCCATGAGAATAGTTGCCCATATATTTCAAATTCCATGAGAATATTTCATGAGAATATTTCAAATTTCAACATGCTAAAAACTGATAATGTTCATAACATGATATTATGAGGACATGCTAAAACATGACTATCTCTCATACATGATTAATCATGTATGGAATTTCAAATTTTCATGGAATATCTCAATATGGAATTCCATACATTGAAAGCAAACTGATAATGGTTTGAATCATTAATCATTTGAAATCATTAAGGGTTGAGTCATTAATGATTAATCATTTGAATCATTAATCATTTGAAATGGTTTGAATCATGTTAACATGAAAGTTTCCTCATAATGTCCTGTTGAATCAAATTTCAAATATGAACAATGTTATAATGTTATATACCACGTCAAAACTGTTAATATCATTATTTAACATAAATTATATTTTAAATGAAATTTGGGTAGCCAAAAATATACTTTTGGCATTTCAAATTGATCAGTTTGCTTAGAGAAATGATCTGTTTGATACATAGGTCAAGTCTTGCAATTCATTCGTGGTTATTATGTTATCCCATGTGCTGCAGATCTTCCCGGTTGTGTTTTGTTGTTCATCAATGCACCAATTTCAATTGTGAAGCCTCACAGTTGGCCCATTGGATTTTGGCTATGTACTATTTATGATGTCAAAGCACCACATTTCAGTACACCATGGCAATGACACCACTATTTTCCATGGGATTGAATTCAACCAAAAACGTATGTCAAAGGATTGACCATGAAGAATGGGTTACATACACCATGGAGAATGGATAAATGAAAGTTGAAAGAAGTAAATTTCAAATATGACTTATAACTTCCCAAAGATGGTTTTGTAGTTTCAGAAATTGGTTATTCTAGATATTTTTTTAAAAACAAGTGTTCTTATTTTTCCTTATTGTCTATTATAGTTTCCACTACAATTGAATTAGTTGCATAACTATCTCTTAATTAGATCATTTTGTTGGAAATCAAGTTTCAAGGTTACAAATTTGATCCTAATGGAGACTATGTGAGAACTTAGATTCCTGAGCTTGCAATAATGCCTACCATTTGGATACACATGAACACCTTGCAATAATGCCTACCATTTAGATTCCTGAGCTTGCAATCAAGTTTCAAGTTTCAAGGTTTCTGGTGTTGAGTTGGGAGTAACCTACCAACCAAAAAATCTCTCTTTGAAATAGATGCAGCACATGAACACCTTGCTAATTCCATAGCCATAATGTGGGATTTAAATTAATCTGCATGAGTTGCAAAACTTGCATCATGTGTTGAGTTGGAATTAAACTACCAAAAACCTCTCATTGAAATAGATATCAACCTCATATACATTCCATCAAATTTCCTGAACATAGATCTTTTTCACAGTTTTGCTAATAACCCTTTTCCATGTGGTCCTGGTACATTAAAGCATTTGTCTTGGGCATCATTAGCATCATTATCATTTCAATTCTATTGCTATGGTTTCTCTCTATTGATATTACTATGAGTAAAGCAGCGATAAAAACCATTAGTGTTCATTGATTATCCATTGTAGACTGTGAAATTATCAGCTTAACAGATCAATTTATGATTATCATTTCAATTGTAATGCTATGGTTTCTCTCTATTGATATTACTTTGAGTAAAGCAGAGATAAAAAAAACCATTAGTATTCATTGAGTATCCATTGTAGACTGTGAAATTATCAGCTTGACAGATCAATTTATGATTTCAAACGTGCAAACCATGGTAGACTTATATTTTCAAACCTATTCGTTGATTCGCTCATTAATGCATAATGAGTTTTTTGTTTGAATAATTCATTATTTTATTTTCTGTTTTTTAAAAGGAAATTGTAAACCTTAAAATTTAATATCAAGAATACAGAATTTTAATGTGTCATGCTATGATATTATAGATGATTTGCTTATGTATCTATTATTAGATGTCATCCAATTTTACTGTGTTGTTTTAAAAGTACATAAGATTGGTTGCGCAGAGCTTGGAATTGGGTTAATTTGCTTAATTGGTTTGCTTAAGTTTTTGCACATTTTTTATATCAAATTTGATTGAAAAATTTGAGGACCCACTTTTATAATTTGTGTGTGCATTTGTTAATTTAGGAAGTTTCCATTTTCTTATGGAGAAATAGGAGGATGTTTGTTTATGTAAAGAATCAAATTAGGGCACCTATCCTGTTACTGATTTTTGAATGAAAAGGCTGTGATTATATTAAGGAAGAAAATCGTGGATCTGTGTTAGTATTTTAATGAAAAGTCTGTGATCATACTAAGGATGGTTGTTAATGCAAAGGCTATGATTCAATGACTAATGGGTGTTTGTGTTTTTGGAATAATGTTGGAAGGATTATTTCTGGAATAAGGTTAATGACACACCGCATATCAATCTGGATTCAGTGCATTTTATTAGTATTTTTCTGAAAATATTTCATTTTTATCCTAAATTGTTACGTGAATTAAATGTTGTTTGATGAGAGTTTGTGATCTGATTTTTGTAGATGTCTCCCCCATTCGGTCTCAAGATCGGATATTGAGAAATGATAACAACAATAATGCATCAGCTCCTACAAGTGGTTCCGTTGATGAGGCTAATGCTATTGATGCCATTTTGGTCAACACACTACAGGTGCATTTTCAATTCATTGTTGTGATTTGGAAAGTAATGTCTAAAAATTAGATAAGTGTGAATAAAATTTTTTGGGGAACAAAAATTTGTATCAACTTAATTGAATGTAGGATATCTCAATGAATTTGTATCAACTTCATTGAATTTTTGTGAATCTGTGGGAGATCTACAAGAATATGTATATCAAATTTTGAATTCACAGAATTTTGAATCATTTGATAATTTTTGAATGAATTCTCAAGATATCTCAATGAATTTTTGAATGAAGTATCAATTTCAACATCAGGATATTTTAGGTTAAACTCAATTAAAAATTTCAACATCAGGATTCCTCCATCCCCATAATTTTTGAATGAATTCTGTGAATGAAGTTTTGGTGTTATTACAGCTATTTCGAATTTGAGGTAAAAGATAAATTTTTGATTCTCAAGTGTAAGGATTTAAACTTGAGAATTGAGTGTTATTACAGCTCCGGATAATTGACAAGATATTGAGTTGTTCTCTCCAAATTGAAACGTTATTACACTTGAGAATTGAGTTGTTCTCTCAACTTAAAATATTATGTGAATGAAATTTGAGTGCATATCCTGTCAATTATTAACTTAAACTTGAACTTTTGAACTTGAACTTTTATCTGATGGCTGCAGCTCAGATTTGCACTCAATTGCTTATTTGCAAATATCCAAACTTATTTGGCTAATAATTGACAGGGTAGGCCAATTTTCATTCACTGTGCTTATTTGCACATGATATATTATCATTCACCTGGCATCCAAACTTATTTGCAAATATCCAAACTTATTTGGCTAATAACTTGAACTTTTGAAATATCCTGTGCAAATAAGTTTGAGTGCAAATAAACTGGGGATATGAAATCTGGCCTATTTGGCGAATAATTGACAGGTGAATGATAATTTCAGTTTTTCAAATGTTTCAAACTTGAAGGGGATAACTTGAATTTGAAGGGGATAACTGTGGATATGAAATACTTGCTACAGATTTTCAAATGTTTCAAAAGTACTCAATTTTAAGTTTGAAGGGGATAACTTGAATTGGTCATCAAATTCAAATGTGTATTGCTACAGGATATCCAGTTTTCAAATGATAAAGCATTTGTATCAAATTTTGAGTGCATTAACTTGCTACATGATATCCAGGATTTGATACAAATTGGAAGTTTTGATACAAATGCTTGAGTACATTGCAAAAATGATTTTGAACTTTTGCAAAAATTAAAATCAATGATATCATATTTGCCTATTCCAAATATGATTTTTGAATGCTTGAGTACTTGCTATAATGTTAAACTTCCAAATGCTTGATTACTTGCTATAATGTTTGAGTACTCAAAGTTTTGATACGATGTTGAAATATCAATAATATCATATTTGGCTATTCCAAATATGATTTTATTTCAAACTTCCAAGTTTGAAATATCATTGCAAATTGGAAGTTTTGAAGGTGAGCCCAATTTGCAAAAATGATATTATCTGTGAACTTGGAAGTTGGAAGTTTTGAAGATCCCAGTTGCTATAAATTTGCAAATTTGCTATAAATTTGCTATAAATTTCCAAATTTGCTATAAAGTTCAAGTTTAACTGTTTAACTGGGATCTTCAAAAGTTCAATTTCCAAATTTATAGCAAATTAGGATCTTCAAAAGTTCAATTTGGAAGTTTGTAGGAAACTGGGTTCTTCAAAAGTTCAAAAATGATATTATCAAATAATTTGCAAATTGGAAGTTCAGTTAAACTTAAATAGTTAAACTTCATGATAACACAGTTAAACACTTCCAAATGCTTGAATACATTATAGAAAGTACTCAAAATTATCAAATTTGCAAAAATTATCAAATTGGAAGTTTAACTTGCTACAGGATATTATATAAGTTTTGATACAATTATCAAATGCTACAAATAGCAAATTGGGATCTTCAAAAGTTCAATTTGGAAGTTTATAGGAAATTGGGATCTTCAAAAGTTCAAAAATGATATTATCAAATAATTTGCATATTGGAAGTTCAGTTAAACTTAAACAGTTAAACTTCATGATAACACAGTTAAACACTTCCATATGCTTGAATACATTATAGCAAGTACTCAAAATTATCAAATTTGCAAAAATTATCAAATTGGAAGTTTAACTTGCTATATGATATTATATAAGTTTTGATACAATTATCAAATGCTACAGAATATCCAGGATACCCAAATATAATGTTTGAGTACTCAAACATTATATCAGTCAATTTGAGTGCATATCCAGTTTTCAAATTCAAATTCTGTAGCAAGTATTGAAGGGGATAACTCTGGATACAGGATAACTCATGTCTGAATGATAAAGCAAGTTAATGTACTCAATTTTCAGATTTTGAACTCATGTGTGGATCAGGACCCTTTCATTTTTAACAAAGTGGTCAAGTTAATGTACTCAAATTTTGGAACTTGAACTCAATTCAAAAGTTTCAATTTGCAGATAACGCAAGTTTCAAATATCTTGGCATTTAGATTTTCAATTTTCAAAAGTTTCAATTTTCAATTTTCAAATATCCTAGCATATCCCAATTCAAGCAATGGTTTTGTTTTGAAGTTCAGGTTTCAAGGAGCAAGAATCCTGAAGCTCTATCAATCTCGCGAGGCACATATTCTACAAGATGAAGACCAAGGTACCGCAAAACAATCAATCAAATCCTTTGTTTTCTCATAAAAATCTGTTCTTTATCATAAAATCTGTTCTTTGATGGTGTTAGGGATGATGAGTCCAGTGCTTCATGTATTTGATATATGTGATAATTTTTCTGTATGTTTTGTCATGAAGATATCAAATTTTCATGTGCTTTTTAGTGTATTGATCATGCTTCAATGGAGTTAGTAATCTTGCCCTCTCAGTTTTTTAGTGTATTGATTGCATTGGCTGATACAATTCGTCAGTTAGAAATTTGCAGCAGACTTCTTTAGTTATGTAATATATCAGCTTTAGTGATGTAATTGGCTAAAAAAGCTGCAAATTGCATGTTAGCAGCCGTGCGTACTAACATTGGCCCAATAGACTAAAAAAGCACAATAGAAATTTGTGTGGGTATGGGCCAATCCACTAAAAAGCACACTAGCCAATCTCTTGCGTAAATCTCATATGGGTAGAATATTCAGATACATTATAGCATTTGCAATAAATGGTGTGTGTTGAAGAATATAGCATTTGCAGTAACTGGATTTTATCTTTTACATTATAGCATTTGCAGTAACTGGATATTCAAATTTGGGTACTTGAATAGTCTATGGTGTGTATTGATAAATCATGGAACTTAGATATCATTCACCATGAACATGAACTTATCCCAATTCTACTTCATATATTAGGCTAATATAAATCATGGAACATCCGGTGCTTAGCAATCTTACACAGTGAAGGGTATGAGACAAAATTCATGGGTATGCATTGATAGCGATAAATCTTTTCCCGTATGACATTGCTATAAAGGATCATGCATATGTTGATGAGTTTAGCTGCATATGTATGCATATGTTGTTGCAAACTTTGATGGTGCACAGAAATTTGAATGTTGACCCAAATTGCATGTGCTGTTTGTTGTACAGATAACCGGGTGTGATACTTTTTTTTTCTTTTGTTGTGCCAGGTATGTGAGCACAACAGCAGGTAGTAGATGCTAATTTTAATGTAAATAGGTGAATTTGTAGCTGTTGTCAGCATGATGGTTTTAAGTTTGTTTGCCTATTTTCATACAATTCGAGTCAAGTGAATGATGGTGCTGGAGCAGTTCTGCTCATATGGAGGGATGTAGCAATGCAAAAAGGTCTGCATATACTTGGAATATTCAGGTTGGTTATTCTTACAGACATGGATACAGTCACTATATACAAAAAGCTCCAAAACTTTTCATAGTTCTGCATATGATCAAAATCAATGTAAATTGTAAATGAACATCACGGATTGTAATACAAAAAAGACAGTTTTTGAGAATATATTGCATAAAAACAGTCTGTTGGACCAATTGTACAGTATGTACTTCCTCAATTTTTTTCCCCTACCAGTATTAATTATGAATAACACAAATTGTTGCCCAATTTTTAGGATTTTGAGGAAGATGTGTGGTCTTTTGCCAGGCAGATGAAAGAAAATGGGAGCCCAAGTTCTCACACGAGAGTACACGACCAATCTTCATCACCATATTCTTCATGCTCTAAAAGGCTTCCCCATGCTTCAAGGCTGATCCCAGAGGCCAATGTCAATGCAGAGTCCACATGCAGGCTACTCCTTTTAACTTATTTGAGTGCTCCAAACTTTGCTGGGCCAATGCAAATGTAGTAGATCAATATAATGCAAATGAATAAGAAGAAGACGTTGATGATCAAGTCCATCCACATGAATGGCTGGCTAAATAGCCTTCTAGAAGCCAGATCTCTTCATTCTCAGTGTATGAGAGAGCAGTGGAGGATTCTCAAGGGGAGAGACTAGCGCAATGCGAGGAATGTTATTCTCACAAGGACATGGTTCTTAGAGTAAACTAGAGGTTATTTATGGGGTTTATGTGATAAAGAAATCAAATCCATTGTAATTTTATGTTAGGTCTTATGAATATGAAGCTGATGCGTGGAAGTTTTGTTTTGTTTCTCTAATGTAATCTCTTCATCATGTCAGTATCGATATTTTGTTTTGTTTAAGTGCATGAGTAGTAGAAGCTTATTACTATGTTAGTATGAGATTGTTATGCATGTGAGAGGAAAGGGGATCATTTTGTTGTGAACTAAGTTTCTTTTGTCCAATGCTGTTGATTTTAGTTGTTTTTGTGTTTTTGTATTCTAATTTCTTCACTTATTCTCTATTTGATTCACTTTCTGGCCACGTCTGATGGGTCAAAATTTAAGGTAGTGATTTTATCATAGCTACATACATAAGATGTGTTATATTAATTATACATGGTGTATGTTGGTGAACTACATTCTCTAAAGCTAATTTTTTGAGAGACTAAATTTTGGAAAGAACTACATTCTCTAAAGCTAACAAAATTTTGAGTGGAACTAAATTTTTTATAAAGTGAAAATTTTAGGAAAAATTCCCTAAAATTTTGAGAAGAACTAAATCATGAGGGAACTAAATCTTAGGGAACAAAATGTTGGATTGAACTAAAATTTTTGTGGGAACTAAATTTTGGGGAAACTATAATTTTTGGAACTTAAAAATTGGGGGGGGGGGGGGCTAAAATTTTGGGGTCCACTAAATCAGAATGGACTTATATTTTGAGAGAAACTAAATTTTTTGGGGGAAACTAAATTTCCAGTTATGAACTAAATTTTGATGCAAAAATAAATTGTTGAAAATTTTTAGGGGAACTAATTCTGTATGAAACTAAAATTTGAAGAACTAAAATTTTTAAGGGTAACTTAATAAAAAATTTTGCTTTTAATTATTGCTGATCGTGTAAAATTAGGGGATCCAAGATTTTGAAGGGGATCTATTATACCTTTGACATCCTTTTTTGAATTCTAGGGCTGACTATAACAAGATAAAGAGCAGCTGGGATTTGATCTTGGTAAATCAATCGTTGAGATTGGATTTAGTGAAAATTTTAGTGGGAAAACTTAAATTGTGGTCGGAAAAGCGTCTTGGGAACCAAAACTTTAAAATTAAAAGTGTATTGGGAAAATTGTGGAGGTTAAATTTGGGTGGGAAAAGTGTATTGGGAACCAAAACTTTGAAATTAAAAGTGTATTGGGAAAGATTGTGGAGAAATATGATCCATTAAATCAAACAAAGTAAAAAATTTGCGTAAAAAAATTTCAGTTAATACAGTCACTGAAAAATACCTTGAGGTTTGTTGTTCCTCGCCGGAGGTTCCCGATAAAGTTTTTTACGCTAATTTGTTGTTTCGCACCGAATGCTTTCATACGTTGTTCCGCGCCAACAACCGACGCCCGCACTGAAGGGGCCCGTGCCAAATTTGTAGTTCTGTGTCGAATGCGCTCATGTGTTGTTCTGCGCCGAAGGTGCCCGCGCCGAATTTGTTGTTTCGCGTCGAATTTGTTGTTTCGCGTCGAAGGCGATCACGCCGAATTTGTTGTTCCGCGCCGAATACGCTCACGTGTTGTTCTGCACTGAAGGCGAATGCGTCGAATTTGTTGTTTCCCGCGCAAAATTTGTTGTTCCACGCCGAAGGCGCCCACACCATATTTGTTGTTCCGCGCCAAAGGCGCCCACGCCGAAGGTGCCCGTGCCGCTAATTTGTTTACACTAATTTGTTGTTCCACGCCAAAGGCGCCAACGTCGAATTTGTTGTTCTACGCCGAATGCGCCGCTCATTGTTCCACGCCGAATTTGTTGTTCCTCGCTGAAGGTGCTCCCGCGTTGTTCTGCGCCAAAGGCTCCTGCTCCGAATATGTTGTTCCACGCCAAATTTTTCCACGTCGAAGGCGTCCACGACGTAGGTGCACATGTTGCTAAATATTTTACGCTCATTTGTTATTCTTTTAAATTTTGGCCGTGGAAATAATTTTTTGGGGATCAAAGATTTCGCAGTGGAACAACATATCTGCTGCAGATCGAATGATCTCTCTGTCAACGCGGGGCCCACCGTCTCTTCGATCTATAGGGCAAAGATGAGAATAATTTCTCGAGCCGAATGAAATTTTTTACGGTAATTTGTTGTTCTGCGCCGATTTTTTATGCTAATTTGTTGTTCCGTGTCGAAGGCGCCCGCGTCGAATTTGTTGTTCCGCACCGAAGGTGTCCGTGCCACTAAATATTTTCACGCTAATTTGTTGTTGCACGCAATTTTGGTCGTGGAAATAATTTCTTGGGGAACAAAGATTTCGCGGGGAAAAATCTTAAATGAACCGTGCCCTCGGGCACGGGTTATGACTAGTACTTCAATAAAGAAACATCCATAGCATATACCTTACATATGCAACATATATCACACATATAGAACCAATTATACCAACCCATGAATACATACCAACTGCACCTATGTACACAACAGTGTATGCTGTAGAACGTCACCATAGGTAACAATCTATCCACCTGGAACCAGGTTCTTTCTTAGCATTCTATAGGTATGGCTATATACTAATAATTTCTAAGTCTAGTCTCTAAGGCCACTATCCACCTTAAGACACGACTATTCTCTATGGAGCATTACCCGAACTACCTTATGCACGCCTTAGTGCGATGACCTGCATGGGCCACCAAATGTAACGTCCTGCTTCCTCTGATACCTGGAAAGTACGAATTCGTCCCAAATATTGCTAGAGTAGCAAGTGTTAAAAAGAAAGGGAAGAAAGAGAGTTTACAAGAAGAATAATGCAGGTCACTGCCCACATGCTGGGAAGTACAAGTGATGCTCCAACACAGAAAATAAGAGACAATCATATACAAGTCCAATATTCTTTATTATTAAAACAAAGGTATCTCTTTATTTACATCATCTCATCCTCAAATACAAAAGTGAAAAACAGAAGAAATCCCAGAAAAATCCCCAAAAGACATAAAGGTCCACACCAGTAAAACTCACTCCCTAGACTAGCCTGAGAACCAACTGAAGAGGCTGCCCTCTGAGGATTCCATCTTTACCACGAACTGAAAGCTAACTCCTGAGTCAGGCCTGATCTGGCTTTACTGCTTTGAAATGTGGAAAAAGTAAATTGGAAACACCAACACGTGACCCATTAGGAAATCATAACATCGGTAGGTATGGTCTAGTTTTAGAACTGTTCTTCCTAACTAGCGTCTGGTTACTTTACTGTAAACAAGTCTACTATTTACGCATAAGGAACAAGTAATGTAAATAAGGTCTACTGAATTAACATGCAGGGAAAGTAAACAACATCACATGCAGATATAGAAAAGTAAGAGCTACAGAATTAAATAAGCGTGAAGTAAAGGCAGACAATCATAGATATGCACACGATGCATATGAATGGTTATGAATACAAATGCAATACCTAAGGGATCCCGTCTATGCCAGCGTGCCGACAATGTGGCTTATGGATTCTAGAGGTGGATCCCATGAATTCAGGAGGTGGCCCCCAACATTTCTGTGGCACGCTGGTCTCTGTCGCACGTACGTCCATGTCATTTATCATACCACACATAGATTCAAGAGGTGGCCCAATGGATTCAGGAGGTGGCATCTGGCATTTCCATGGCACGCTAGTCCATGGGACACTTTGGTCTATGTGGTGTTAATTTCTGTTAAGCTACCATTCTTTTCATGACAAATTTCACATACACTATAACATTTTATGTATCCAATTAACATATAACTCTATCATTCTTAATATGAAACACATCATGGTATGGAAGCATCTTGTCATAAAGTATGCTAATATAAGAATAATGAGCATAACATGGCATTTGTGTGACATTGTACTTGGATAACAACACTACATCCATAAGCATGAATATCACCATTCTTTGCACCATAATTTTCACAAACTTTAGCATGATATTTATGTGAAAACTACAGAATTCTGTTTGGAATCTAGACTCTAATATATCAGTCTAAAACATCTATCTAAGGTTATAATCTGGTTTAGTACTCATAAAAGTTGTAGATGCTTAAGTTCTGTTTCCAAATTATTTAAGATTGTGTCATTTGGGGGGTTGTAGAGAGAGTTATGAAATTTTTCTCAAAATGTAGCAGAATCTGTCTAAAACTGACACCATGGTAAAGTCGTCTGTTTACACATTCCTGTAGTCAAAACTAGGTTTTGCTTCCTTCTATAGAGTTATAGTAACTTCATGACCTTTATAAAACATTTTGAATCATCCCATTTGGAGGTCTATATTAGTAGATATGAATTTTTGAATCTACAGGACAAAATTCAAATTTTTACAGCATACCATAACATAGCTATTATAGCATATTGACAGACTAACATGAAGCTTCTAGTCATACTACCATTGCCATCCTAATAATTTGACATGATAATGATTTTAAAGCTAAGAAAGGAAGCTTAATGGCAACATGGTCTACACTAATATGGGATGTTACATGGTATATTTTGACAAACTATGCATACTTCCACTAAATAAAACATTACATCATAAGCATGCATACTAAACTTAACATAACATGGCACTTTATTAGCATGGGGCTTAAACTACAATTCTACATCAAATTCCAACTTAAAATTAACTAGGTGATGAAACTCTATAACCACAATCCTAAAACTACGTCCTAACTAGGGCGTTACAACTCCTACCTCAAATATCTCCTTCTTAATTTCTTTGGCCCTTCTTCTCCTTGAAGAGCCCATCAATCCTCAAGCTTTCTTCTTCCATGCCTTAAGCTCCAATGGTGGATGTCAACAGTGGGATTGAATTAATGAGATGGTGGTGGAGTGGGAGGTGCAAAGGGATGAGAGGGGAGAGAGAAGAAGGGATAAGAACTTGAATTTCTTCTTCTTCTTCTTTTAATTTTTCCCAATTTCTTCTCTTTTATTCATCCACTCTTCCTCGTCATCCCTTAATTCCCTCTTAGCTTGCCAAATGGAGAGAGTTAGGTGAAAATCAAAGAGGTGATGAAACCTCTTTAGCTAGATGTCTCCATTAGGAAATCTAGGGATTTCTATTTTCAAATAAATAGAAATACTCCACTAAAATACCCTTACTCACCAAATACCAAGTACACCATTTAAATACTAATCCATTTTATCCAAACGATGTTTAAAAACATTTTAAAATAATTTGGTAATTAGAAAATTATGTAAAATTTGTAAAAATGCCCAAAAATTTCATACGTACAAATATGTCTAGAAATACGTACATTGTAACCGTATATACGAAAACAAGGTATTACACTATAAAAACCATATTATTTTGTAAAAAGTTATATATATTCTATAAAATATAAAAAATAGCACAGAGCTCAAAAAAATATGCAAATATGTTCGTTGGAACTGGATGATTGCCATCATCAACTGAAAAATAAGAGTAGACAACATTAGGCTATAAAAATCATATCATTTAATAAAAATATCCATAACTTTCCAAAAATGTAGAAAATTGCTCTTAGCTCAGAAAAATCCGCAAAAATGTTTGTTCAAACAGGAAGATCACATTCTTCAACTAAAAAATAAGAGAAGAAAAAATTTGGTCAAAAAATCATATCATATAATAAAAAGATCCATAACTTCTCGAAACTGTAGAAAAATAGCACCGAGCTCAGAAAACGTGATAATAATGTCTGTTGGAACCGGGAGATCGCCATCTTCAACAGAACAATAAGAGAAGAAAAATTAGGTTATAAAAACATATCATTTAATATAAAGATTTATATCATACATAAAATTTAGAAAATAGCTCGGAGCTCAGAAAAATCTGAATAAATGTCCGTTGGAACCGGGAGATTGCCATCTTCAACTGAAAAATAAAAGAAGACAAAATAAGGCCAATTATCATGTCATTTAATTAAAAGATACATAACTGCCATATAATGTAGAAAATAGCACTGAGCTCAAAAAAATCCTCATAAATGTCTGTTGGAACTGGGAGATCGCAATATTCAACTGAAAAAAAGAGAAGACAAAATTGGGTCAAAAAGCATATCATTTAATATAAGATTCATATCTTCCAGAAAATGTAGAAAAAAGCCCAAAGCTAAGAAAAATATGCAAAAATGTCTGTTGGAACCGAGAGATCACCATATTCAAGTAAAAAATATGAGAAGAAAAAATTAGGCTACAAAAATCTTGTCATTTAATAAAGAGATCCATATCTTTAATAAAATGTAGAAAATAGCATGGAGCTCAAATAAATCCACAAAAATGTTCGTTGGAACTGGGAGATCGTCATCTTCTACTGAAAATAAGAGTAGAAAAAATTAGGATATAAAAATCATATCATTTAATATAAAGATTTTTATCTTCCAAAAGTGTACAAAATGGCCCTGAGCTTAGAAAAATCCTCAAAAATATCCGTTGGAACCGGGAGATCGCCATCTTCAACTGAAACATAAGAGAATACAAAATTAGGCCAAAATATTATATCAATTAATAAAATAATACATATCTTCCAAATGGTGGAAAATAACCCAAAGCTCAAAAAAATATGGAAAAACGTCCATTGGAATCGGGAGATCAACATCTTCAACTGGAATATAAGGGAAGACAAAATTAGGCCAAAATCATATTATTTAATAAAAATATCGCGATTTTCAACTGAAAAATAAGAGAAGAAAAATTTAGGCTATAAAAATCATATAAATTAATAAAAAGATCCATATCTGTCATAAAATGTAGAAAATAGCACCAAGCTCATAAAATGATATATAAAAATCTTATCAGTTAAAGATGGCGATATCCCGATTACAACAGACATTTTTATCAAGGTTCTAAATGACGTGAGGTGTGGCATGGCGGCGAGGTCAAGCCTTAGCGGAGCCACGACGTTTTTCAAGGCGTGGCTTAAGGCGGTAAATGTGTGTATATTACACATATATATAGACAGTAGACTATGCTCCATTTAGATGGATTAGTTTCCAAATCCAACCAAATCCATAGCCTTCCAACTACATTGAGATGTGCGCTTATAATTAACTATAGCGTTACTATACTAAAAAGCAATTGTTTACATAACTAAAAAGCATGTGACCTCAATACATCATAAATATCAAAGCACTCGATTAACATAGTTGTTAAAGCTATTTGGATAATTGAATCTGAACGAAATTTGCTGATACTTGAAGGAACATTGATTTTTGGCATTTTCTAGTTCAACATTTTAAATAAACTTTGTTCACAAGTGCTACCTAAAGCCAGAAAAGGAATAATATTGATACAGCATATGGACACATTTCAGCCAAGCAAGTAAACAAATACCATACTATGCATAATGCATATAATCATTAAATGAAGCTGATTTGTGGTGTATAATGCAGTTTAAGCTCACCTTCCCAAAGGGCCAAATCTAAACATGAACAGTTCAAAGGGGTGACATTTTAAGCAATACACCTTCCCAAGATTGAAAATTTTCAAGTTTACCTTTGAGATCGCTGATCGCTGATGAAGAAGACGTAGAAATCTCCGGCTAAAATCGCTAGATGAGATGGAGGGAGTTGATGTCGTCGAGGTCAGTGCGGGCGGTGCTGACATGGCCGTGGTCGGAGACCCGTCGGCCGTCGGCCTAATGGTGGAGACGAGGGCGGCCAGTGACATGGATACCGCTCAGAGGGAGGTCCAGAGGAATCGATCGTCAAAGGTGAATCGAATCAATATAATGCCCTAATAATGCGAGCGGTTGCGGTCAGGCTGAAAAGCTTCAAATAGTATAGAACGGGTCGGCTTCTCTTAGCCCTATAATGCGGACCCAGTACCATTTTTTTATTTTTTTCGTTTTTTGTGGCGCGCCTTATGTTTTTATGGTGTGCCTTGTGTCGCCATGGCGTGCCATGGCGGCGTGCTGCCTCAAATAGCCTACATGGGCATTAACGGGGCATGGGGTTCGAGCCTTGCCGCCATAGCGTGCCATGGTATCGCCGTGGCGAGTTTTTTAGAACCTTAATTTTTATAGATGAAGATGGCGACTTATCGATTTCGAATTTTGTCTTCTATTATATTTTAGTTGAAGATGGCGATTCTCAGTTTCAACTGATATTTTTTGGCCCAATTTTGCCTTCTCTTGTAGCATTTAATAAAATGATTCATATCTTCTAGAAAATGTGAAAAATAGCTTGGAGTTCAGAAAAAATCTGCAAAAATGTATGTTGGAACCGGGAGAACGCCATCTTTAACCGAAATATAAGAGAATACAAAATAATGCCAAAAAATCATATCATTTAATACAAAAGACGCCATCATCAACTAGAAAAAAAGAGAAAGCAAAATTAGGCAAAAAAAATCATATCTGTTGTGAAGGGAAAAGTAGGGAAATAGGTGTAGAGGGTTAAGAGCCCATACCCTTGTATTTATAGCTTTCAATAGTGGGTTGGATACCCAATGGGCCTATTCATAACACTTCCCCTTATCCAACCAACATTGAATAAGAGGTGGATTCTTCAGGATCCGAGTTAGGATAACTGCCTTGTTAAATAAAGAACAGTTAATCCATAACTTCCCCTGTTTTGGGGATGTGTCTAGGGGTGGATACTTCAGGATCCAGAGTCAACGAGGTTGCCTCGTCAAAACCTTGACTACAGAAAACCCTGTGGGAAAAAACCTTTAGCCAAGGGAAAAGAGTACAACTCTGCGGTTGACTCCCCCTTATCTGACCAAGCTTCAGGCTTGCAGATTTCCTATGAATCTATACATCAGTTTCCTATGTATCTATGAATTCATAGTCCTCTCATCCTGACCCAGTTTACATTTACTCACTCTCCTCATCCCAATCCCATATACAAGTTTCTCAAAGATACTAATAGGCAGGGATTTGGTAAGCAAATCCGCCAAGTTATTACATGATTGGATCTTCTGTACCTCAATCTGCTTCTGCTTCTGAAGGTCATGCGTCCAGAAGAACTTGGGGGAGATATGCTTCGTCTTGTCGCCTTTTATGAAGCCGTCCTATAGCTGGGCTATACATGCTGCATTGTCTTCATGAAGTGGAGTAGGCGCAAGGACGCCGGTCATCAGGCCAGTGGAGGTGAGGATGTGCTGGATCACAGAGCGTAGCCAGAAACTTTCCTTGCTTGCTTCGAAGATCGCAAGGAGTTCTGAGTGGGTGGATGAGACGGTCGTCATGGTCTGCTTCACAGATCTCCAGGATATGGTTGTGCCGCCATAAGTAAACATGTATCCTGTCTGAGACTTCTCTGTATAAGGATCGGACCTGTATCCTGCATCAGCATAACCAACTAAACCAGTTGATGCCCCTTTCCTGTAGAATAGACCTAAGTCTATGGACCCTTGGAGGTAGCGCAGAAGATGCTTAACTCCGGCCCAGTGCCGCTGTGTAGGTGC
Organism: Scilla litardierei; assembly: GCA_030789695.1. NCBI lineage: Eukaryota > Viridiplantae > Streptophyta > Magnoliopsida > Asparagales > Asparagaceae > Scilla > Scilla litardierei. Next base: position 713,539,929 of record CM061142.1, on the reverse strand, counting down.
ATCACTATATCTGGCTAGTAAGTTGACTGCAAATGCTATGTCAGGGCGAGTGCAGTTAGCCAGGTAAAGGAGTGCACCGATAGCACTTAGATAAGGCACTTCAGGGCCTAGTGCTTCCTCCCCCTCTTCCAGTGGCCGGAAAGGGTCTTTATGTACATCCAATGATCTGACGACCATTGGAGTGCTAAAGGGATGTCACTTATCCATCTGAAAATTTTTCAATAAGTTCGATGTGTAAGTTGACTGATGTAACAGGATCCCATCGTTAAGGTGCTCTATTTGAAGACCTAAACAGAATTTTGACTTTTCGAGGTCTTTCATCTCGAAGGTTTCTGTCAAGCTTCTAGAAATCTCTGAGATCTCTTCAGGAGATCCGATGAGGTTCAAGTCGTCCACATAGACGGCTATGATTACAAATCCTGTTGCCTTTGCTCTTATAAAGATGCAAGGACAGACTGGGTCATTTGTGAATCCTTGTTTTGCAAGGAAATCGCTCAGTCTGTTATACCACATCCTTCCAGATTGTTTTAGACCATATAATGATCTTTACAGTTTCACTGAGTAGATGTCACGTTCTCTCTCTTTTAGTGCTGCAGGCAAAGAATAACCGTCAGGCAATCTCATATAGATGTCTCGGTCTAGGTTGCCATATAGGTATGCAATGACCACGTCCATAAGCTGTATATCTAAACCCTCTTGGGCTGTTAAGCCAATGAGGAATCGGAAGGTGATCGCGTCCATGACCGGGGAGTATGTGGCTTCAAAATCCACCCCTGGACGTTGGGTAAAACCCTGCGCTACAAGCCTTGCTTTGTAGTGAACGATCTCATTCTGTTCATTTCATTTTCTAACAAATACCCATTTATAACCCACAGGTTTTACACCTTTTGGTGTCTGGACTATGGGTCCGAAGACCTTGCGTTTGGTGAGTGAATCCAACTCCACTCCTATTGCCGCTTTCCACTTTGGCCAATCATCTCTGCTTTGACATTCTGTCAGAGAGCATGGTTCAATATCATCGTCGCAGTATGCGACGTTGATGGCAATATTACACGCAAATGTGTCATCTATGGTTGTGCTCTTTCTGTCCCAATACTTCCCAGTTCGTACATAGTGTATCGATACTTCATTTTCTCCCGGTTTTTCATCTTCATGAGAGTTTGGGAGAGATGGGGTAGTAGGGCTTATAGTAGTATCCTGTGGTGGTATTTGTTTACCATTGCCAAGGGTCCTACTCTTTCGAGGGACTTGGTCCTTGGATCCCGGTGGTCGCCCTCTCTTTTTGAGAGGTCCAACAATTTCTGCTGCAGGCGGATTGCATCCATTTTGCGGTATGTCAATCCTAGCTGGAGTGTTAGCAGCAGGGACGTGTGATTTGACAATCTTCTGGTTGTCAGTAAATTTGTCCGGCAAGAGATGGACATCGTTTTGGATGTGGAGAATCTTCAGGACCTCCTCCTTACACTGGCTTGTGGGCGGATCAAAGTGACATAATGTCTTTGTATCCCAAGTGATACATTCTGAAGCTTTGGGCTTCTTTGTCTGTGAGCCTAGTCTTGGAAACGATGTTTCATCGAATTCACAATCTTCTAGACGTGCCTTGAAAACGTCTCCCGTAAGGGGTTCTAGGAATCTAATTATGGAGGGGGTGTCAAACCCAACATAAATGCCTAGACGACGTTGTGGACCCATCTTTGTCCTTTGTGGTGGTGCTATGGGGACGTATACTGGACAACCAAATATTCTCAAGTGTGAGACAATTGTTGGGGCTCCAAGTTCTAGGTGCATTGGAGAAGATGACTGACCTCCAGAAGGTCTTAATTTTATTAAAGATCCAGCATGCAAAATTGCATGACCCCACGCATTCACTGGCATCTGGGATTGAAGTAATAATGGACGAGCAATCCATTGCAGTCTCTTAATTAGAGATTCTGCTAACCCATTTTGGGTGTGAACATGTGCTACAGGATGTTCGACTTCAATTCCCTGAGCTTGGCAATAGTCTAGAAAGACTTGTGACGTAAACTCCCCCGCATTGTCTAGACGAAGTTTCTTTATCTGGTAGTCGGGGAAGTGGGCCCGTAACTTCATTATCTGAGCTAAAAGCTTAGATAGTGCTAGGTTACGGGTGGACAGTAGACACACATGTGACCACTTAGTAGATGCGTCGATCAGGACCATAAAGTACCTGAACGGACCACTTGATGGGTGTATCAGCCCATAAATGTCTCCGTGGATTCTTTCCAGAGAGCTTGGGGACTCCACGTCCACTTTCAGTGGAGAGGGTCTCGTGATCAGTTTACCCTTGTAACAGGGTGGACATGGGAATTTGCCTTTTTTGAAGAATCTTCAGGTTCTTCAGGTCTATACCCCTGGAGCTCTTTATGATGTGGTACATCATAACAGAGCCAGGGTGTCCCAGTCTACTGTGCCAGAGTTGGAATTCTGGTGTTTGGGGGCACTGCAGGTGCTCCGCCATGGATGTTTCTGGAGTTTGTATACTTGTTTGGTAGAGTCCCGAGGGGAGTCCCTTGAAACGTTCCACAATGGTTTTTGAACCATTTGTAAGAGACGTTACAAGCAAGTACTCCCTTTTATCTTCCTCGACCGTCTCTAAGTGATATCCGTTTAAACGGATATCTTTAAAGCTTAGGAGGTTTCGGATAGATTTAGGGGAGTATAACGCATTTCTAAGTGTGATTTATGTGTTACCAGGGAGCAATATAATTGCTTCCCCTGATTCTTCGATTATGTTTGCTGGTCCTGAGATTGTTCTCAGTGGACCAGAATAGCTACTTATGCTCGTGAAGTAGTCTATGTTTTGAAGGATCGAGTGCGTCGATGCACTGTCCACTAGGCAGATTAATTCCATATCTAAAAAGAAAGACATTCAAGCAGTAAATGATATGAAAAGAAAAGATCTACTTTCATAAAAATAAATGCTCAAAATATTGTTTGACATGGAATAAAAAAAACTAGATACGATGCATAAAAGGAAGATACATTGCTAGTACATAGAAGTGGTCCAAAACTAGAGTGTGTCATCTCCTATGAAGTCTTCAGGAGTCCATGAGGTCTCTGGCAACGCTACGCTCTCAATCAGGTTTGTCTCAGCTCGAGGCTTGAGGCTTGCCTGGTAGAGGTCCTGGAGGTGTTTCGGGGTGCGGCAGATTCTGGACCAGTGGCCCGTCATTCTGCATTTGGAGCACTTATCCTCCCAGTCTTTCTTGGGAGTGCCACCTTTGTTGTACATCCTCTTTTGCTTCTTATCAGCGAACTTCTGATTTTGAGGAGGAGCTGGGGGAGTGGCCTTCTTCCGCTGCTTTTGTTCTTTCCATTTCTGGAATTTTGCCTTTTTGTCCATCTTCTTCTTCTGGGAAGACTGGAAGTGTGCCTCTGCAGGAGGTGGCAGTGGAGCGGAGCCAGGAGGGTGCAGGTTGTGAGTGGCAACCAACAGGTCTCTGTTCTGTTCAGCCATAAGCAGGCATGAAAGCAGATCAGAGTACTTCGTGAACTTCCTCTCACGGTATTGTTGCATAAGGATCATGTCCTTCTCGTGGAAAGACGTGAACGTCTTTTCCAGCAACATTTTCTCCATCACCGTTTCACCGCACAACTTCAGGCGTGAGGTGATACGGAATAGAGCTGAGTTGTACTCTGCTACGGATTTGTAATCATGTATGCGGAGATGAGTCCACTCGTACTGCGCACGGGGGAGTATGACATCTCTCTGATGCCTGTACCTCTCCTCGAGTGCGTCCCACAGCTCGTAAGGATCCTCTACAGTGAGGTACTCGTCCTTCAGGGTCGAGTCTAAATGTTTCCTGATATATATAATGGCTTTCGCCTTTAATATATCGGAAACTTCCTCTGTATGAGGTGCTTCTTTTGAAGCATCCTTGTCGGCTGAGGCAGTACTTGTTGTTGCCTTCTCAGTCGTTGTGAGACTGAAACCATAAGAGCGCAGATGGAACTTCAGGTCCAACTGCCAACTCAGGTAGTTTGACCCATCGGCCTTCAGGACCGAAAAGTCGACATTCGTAAGTCTGGCCATTGAATGATCTAGCAATGTATAAAAATAGCATGTATCATTAAAACTGATTTGAAAATAGACATCCACGCCTGTATTGCAAACATTTTTCATAGCATGGATCTTATTAAAGTAAATTTAACATACATGCTTTTTACAGTTTCATAATGTGAATAATTAACAAAGGTTAACATTCACGCATGCTGTTAGGCAGTTTCATTGTAACATTAAACATGGTATTAACATCCACGCAATTAATGCATAAGCAATGAAAAAGAAAATGACTTAGGACTAGGGGATCAGCCAGCTGACATCGAAATAAAAAGAAGTACAGTCTGAAGTTACATCAAAAATTGCATGAAAGAATAAAATACAACTCGGGAACTTCAGAGAGAAGCCCCTATCTTCATTGTGCGTACGCCTTCAGCTCCTTTTTGGTGTCCTTCGGTCTTCTTTTTACATTTATATCCTCACTTACAAATTTCTCTCAAAAAAAAGAAAAATTGCAGGAAATTAAAAAGTGTCGGAAACCTGGCTGATCCCTAAAAACATAGCCTAAATTGCACATCCACGCAGATAATATATTGAAAACATACAACCACGCAGATAATCATATCACATGCATGTAAAGATTAAATTACATAATCTAAATTGTGTGTGACGTGCTAAAAATTTATTTTGAAAAAAGAAAACTTTTACCTTTGATCCATATTTTAATGTTTTGTTTTACCGCTATAAACCCTTTAAAGTTTCTTTTAATTATTTTGGGCTTTTTAGGGCCAAAAATAAAAAAGAAAAATTATTTATGTAAATGGGCTAATTTTCTGGTTTTTTGGGCCATGAAAAGAACCCATTAGGGTTAATTGGGCCTCCCCCGAAAAATTGTCTCGTTAAGGGCTAGGGTTTCCGAAAAACCCTAGGGGGGCCTGCGGGGCGTGCCGCCGTGACGGCTGGCCGCAGCAGCCATGGCGGTGGGGCCACGGCTTCAGGCCGCGGCAGCGAGGCCGCGGCTTCAGGTCGCGGCCGCCGCGGCCTGTGGCCGCGGCAACGAGGCTGCCGCGGCCTGAGGTCGCGGTAGCGTGGCCGCGGCCGATGGCCGCGGCGTTTTTCCGCCGGCGACACTCTTAGGGTGCCGCCGTTTAGCCCTTCGGGCGTGCGGGGTATGGATCAAGGTTGGGGGGGTAAAAACAGATTTTTCGAGAATTTAGATGGCCAAAAAAACTTATTTTTATTGTTTTTAGACATGCGGATCTAAATAAAATTGTGATTTTTACCGAGTTTTAAACTTTTTGATCCTAAAACATGCAGATCTAACGTGAAAAGCAAGTTTAGATCTAAAAGTTTTGATTTTTACCTCTAGATTCGACAAGGGAATCTAGTCGACGGTTGGTGAAGGATGCCCTTTTCGCTTCCCGTTGAGAAGATTACGATCTTCTTGAATCTGAGCGATTGATGGATCTCCTTCCCCGCGAGCCGCCGTCTCCTCCAATGAGCGTGTCCGTGCTGATAACGTGTTGTGAAGGGAAAAGTAGGGAAATAGGTGTAGAGGGTTAATAGCCCCCTACCCTTGTATTTATAGCTTTCAATAGTGGGTTGGATACCCAATGGGCCCAATGGGCCTATTCATAACAATATCATTAATAAAAAGTTTCATATCTTCAAAAAACTGTAGAAAATAGTTCCATGTTTTGAAAAATCTGCAAAAATGGCCGTTGGAACCGGGAGATCGACATCTTCAAATGAAAAAAATCAGAGAAGACAAAATTAGGCTCTAAAAATCATATCATTTAATATAAATATTCACATCTTATAGTTAATTTAAGAAATAGCATAGAGCTTAAAAAATTCGCAAAAATGTCCTTTGGAACCGAGCGATCGCCATCTTCAATGAAAAAATAATAAGAAAAGACAAAATTAGGCCTAAAAATCATATCATTTAATATAAAGAACTATAACTTCCCGAAAATGTAGAAAAATAGCACCAATCTCAGAAAAGCCGCAAAAATATCCGTTGGAACAAAAAAATTGCCATCTTCAACTGAAAAATAAGGGACGACAAAATTAGGCCATAAAAATCATATCATTTAATATAAAAATCCAAATCTTCCAAAAAAATTAGAAAATAGCTTGGAGCTCAGAAAAATCCGCAAAAATATCCGTCGAAACCGGGAGATTGCCATCTTCAACTAGAATATAAGAGTAGACAAAATTAGGCCAAAAAATCATATCATTTAATAAAAAAGATTGCCATCTTCAACTGGAAATAAGAAAAGACAAATTTAGGCTATAAAAATCATATCAATTAATAAAAAGATACATATCTTTCATAAAATGTAGAAAATAGTACGAAGCTAAGAAAATGAAATTTAAAAATCTTATCAGTTGAAGATGTCGCTATCTTGGTTACCACGGACAATTTTAAAGTTGAACATGGCGATTTCCCGGTTCCGAATTTTGTCTTCTCTTATTTCAGTTGAATCGACATCTTCAACTAAAAAATAAAAGAAGACAAAATTAGGCTTAAAAATCATAAGATTTAATATAAAGATTCATATATTACAGAAAATGTATAAAAAATCGCGGAGCTCGGAAAAATCCCGCAAAAATGTCCGTTGAAACCGGGAGATCACCATCTTCAACGAAAAAAAAATAAGAGAAGACAAAATTAGGACGAAAATCATATCATTTAATAAAAAGATCCATTTCTTCGAGAAAATATAGAAAAATAGCCCTATGCTCAAAAAAATCCGCAAAAATGTTGTTAGAATAGAAAGATCGTCATCTTCAACTGGAAAAATAAGAGAAGACAAAATTAGACTACAAAAAGTATATCATTTGATAAAAATATCAATATATTCAATAAAATAAAGAAAATAACAATGAGCTCAGAAAAATCAGCAAACAATGTCCATTGTAACCGGGAGATCTCCATCTTCAACTGAAAAATAAGGAAAGACAAAATTAGGTTATAAAAATCCTATCATTTAATACAAAGATATATATCTTACAGAAAATATAGAAAATAGCCTATAGATCAGAAAAATCCGTAAAAATGTCCTTTAGAACCCGGAGATCACCTCTTCATCTGAAAAATAAGAGATGACAAAATTAGGCCAAAAATCATATCATTTAATAAAAAGAAACATATCTTCCAGAAAATGTAGAAAATAGCCCCGAGATGAGAGAAATCAGCAAAAATATCCTTTGAAGCCTGGAGATCACCATCTTCAACTGAAAAATAAGGAAGACAAACTTATGCTATAAAAATTATATCATTTAATAAAAAGATTCTTATCATACAAAAATGTAGAAAACAGCCCGGAGCTTATAAAAATCCGTAAAAATGTCTGTTAGAACACGGAGATCGCCATCTTCAACGAAAAAGTAAATAAAGACAAAATTTGGCCAAATGTAGAAAAATGTAGAAAAATCTGTAATCATATCATCTTTACGAAAAATGTAGAAAAATCGCCTCGAGTTCAGAAAAATCCGCAAAAATGTCCGTTGGCAGCGGCAGATCACCATACTTAACCGAATAACAAGAGAAGACAAAATTACACTGCAAAATTATACTATTTAATAAAAAGATCCATATCTTCAGTAAAATGTAGAAAATATATCCAAGCCTATACGCAAAAATGTCCGATGGAACTGGTGGATCGCCATCTTTAACAGATAAATAAGAGAAGGCAGAATTAGGCAAAAAAATTATATCATTTAATAAAATGATCCTTATTATTTAGAAAATGCAGAACATAGCCCAGATCTCAGAAAAATACGCAAAAATGTCTGTTGGAACTGGGAGATCACCATATTCAATTGAAAAATAAGAGAAGATAAAATTACGCTATAAAAATCATATCATTTAAAATAAATATTCATATCTTATAGAAATTGAAGAAAATATCCCGTAGCTAATAAAAATCTAAAATGTCGGTTGGAACCGGGAGTTTGCCATCTTCAACGAAAAAATAAGAGAAGACAAAATTAGGCCATAAAAATCATATCATTTAATATAAAGAGTCATATCTTACAGAAATTGTAGAAAATAGCTTGGAGTTCAAAAAAATCTATAAAAATTTTTGTTGGAACCAGGAGATTGACATTTTCAACTAAAAAATCAGAGAAGACAAAATTAGGCGATAAAAATCGTATCATTGAATTAAAAATTCATATCTTAAATAAAATGTAGAAAATAGTCCCGAGATCAGAAAAATCTGCAAAAATGTCCGTTAGAACCTGAAGATTGCCATATTTATTGGAAAAATAAAAGAAGAAAGGCCAAAATTATATAATTTAATAAAATGATTCATATCTTTTAGAAAATGTAGAAAATAGCCCAGATTTTAGAAAAATCCTTAAAATTTTTTATTGGAACCGGGCCATCGCCATCTTTAACTAAAAAATAAGAGAAGACACAATTAGGCTATAAAAATTATATCATTTAATATAGAGATCCATGTCTTACAGAAAATGTAGAAATTTACCTGGAGCTAAGAAAAGTTTGCAAAAGGTTCGTTGGAATCAAGAGATCGCCCTCTTTGACGAAAAAATAAGAGAAGACAAAATTAGGCCTCAAAATAATATTTTTTAATAAAAAGATCCATATCTTCTAGAAAATATAGAAAATACGGTCGATGTCAGAAAAATCCGCAATAGTGTCCGTTGGAAACAAGAGATCGCCATCTTTAACTAAAAAATAAGAGAAAACAAACTGAGGGTATAAAAATTCCATTATTTAATAAAAACATTCATATCTTCCATAAAATATAGAAAATAGCCCCCAGCTCAGAAATCTGCAAAAATGTCCGTTTGAATTGGGAGATTGCCATCTTCAACTGAAAAATAAGACAAGACAAACTTAGGCTATAAAAATCATATCATTTAATAAAAAGAGACATATGTTCCATAAAATGTCAAAAATAGCTCGAAACTCAGAAAATATGCAAAATGTCTGTAACGACCCACTCTCGAGGCCCGTTATTGTTTGGAACATGCACAAGTCCTGATGGGCCATAATAAAGTCAATACATGCTCTGTTGCAGAAATACGCCAAAATACTCCTAATGAAAATGGTTTACAACCTTATTACAATCAGTAGCGTACAGAAAAGGAAATACAACCGAATACAAATACACACCAAGCCACTCTGTTACATCAAATACTAAAACTCTCTCACACTCACACTTAGTAACTAGCGTCATCCTGGTCAAACTCTACAGCAAACTCAGCGTCTGCAGCCTCTGGTGCAACTTCTTCGACCTGTGAAATATCTGGCAGGTCCACCACAAGGAGAAGGGTCGCCAGGATCAGACGTAACTCAAAGTATCTCTACTAATGGAGATTAATACAAAGTACAAGCATGGCAGTTTAAAGAGAAAAGAAGTAAAGTGCGAACAATGATGATAAGGAAATAGAGCAGAAATGTAACTTACAATTTACAATTATCAGTAATATCTAGTAATTAAAAGTACTTTATTAAAAGAGTCCAAGTTACGAGAGTCTAACTGAGTCGTACCTAGACCGTGACTTATAATGCGGGGTACAGTAAACAACCAAGAGTCCACCTCTTGCCACGGGTGCTACCGGGCGAACCATTCTCTAAGAACTGTGCAATAATCTGTGATCTGTGATGGTTGTCACCGGCTACTGTGATGGGTTGCTAGAACCCTCACGGTGACAACAAGGCCTGGACTAGTTGCTCCTACACCCTCGCTATTATAAGTTACCCGAAACCCAATGTATGTGGTGTTACCATAATTACAAGTTAGGAATCATTTATCTAGAGTTACACAATTTTACGTAACTGTTCAAAAAAATCAAGCTTCCACGATACTGTGCAGATTGTAAAGATTAGTTAACTGTTCAATCGATCAATTGCTAGTGAAAGGAAACTAATTTTAGCATGCATTTGTTTTTGAATTAAAGCCTATGGCAAGATTACGAAGAGTTACCGATTTGCCTTGTAGTGAAAGGCATGTTTTGGTCAGCGGTAGGGGTACCTGGTTCACATATGTTACATGGAAAGTTAGCCATACAACTAATAATAAAACTTTATAGGATAAAATATAACTAAGTTATTAACTTACTTATATAATTTACTAACTTAACTATTTAATAAATATAACTTACTTATAATAAAACTTTATAACTAAATTGATAAATGTAAATTTTTATTTTATTATAAACTAATTCTTTAGAAACTTAGCTTATGAAACTAATATAGGTTATAAAATATTAACTTATAATTAACTTATAAAATAACTTAACTTATTAACTAATTAACTAACATAACCTAACACACACACACACACATATATATATGTGTATATATATATATATATGTATATATGTATATATATATCTATATTATAAAAGGGGGATGTTATCAAGAGAAATTGGATAAGAGATATTGGAAAAGAGAAATTGGATAAGAGATATCTATATTATAAAAGAGGGATGTTATCAAGAGAAATTGGATAAGAGATATTGGACATGAGAAATTGGATAAGAGATATCTATATTATAAAAGAGGGATGTTATCAAGAGAAATTGGATAAGAGATATTGGAAAAGAGATATTGGATAAGAGATATCTATATTATAAAAGAGGGATGTTATCAAGAGAAATTGGATAAGAGATATTGGAAAAGAGAAATTGCATAATAGATATCTATATTATAAAAGAGGGATGTTATCAAGAGAAATTGGATAAGAGATATTGGAAAAGAGAAATTGTATAAGATATATCTATATTATAAAAGAGGGAAGTTATCAAGAGAAATTGGATAAGAGATATTGGACAAGAGAAATTGGATAAGAGATATCTATATTATAAGATAGGGATGTTATCAAGAGGAATTGGATAAGAGATATTTATATTATAAAAGAGGGATGTTATCAAGAGAAATTGGATAAGAGAAATTGGAAAAGAGAAATTGGATAAGAGATAACTATATTATAAAAGAGGGATGTTATCAAGAGAAATTGGATAAGAGATATTGGACATGAGAAATTGGATAAGAGATATCTATATTATAAAATAGGGATGTTATCAAGAGAAATTGGATTAGAGATATTGGACAAGATAAATTGGATAAGAGATATCTATATTATAAAAGAGGGGTGTTATCAAGAGAAATTGAATAAGAGATATTGGACAATAAAAATTGGATAAGAGTGATGTTATCAAGAGAAATTGGATAAGAGATATCTATATTACAAACGAGAGATGTTATCAAGAGAAATTGGATAAGAGATATTGGACAAGAGAAATTGGATAAGAGATATCTATTATATAAAAGACGGATGTTATCAAGAGAAATTGATAAGAGAATTTGGACATGAGAAATTGGATAAGAGAATTTGGATATCTATTATATAAAACAGGGAAATTGAATAAGAGAAAATATAAGAGATGAGATTTTGAGGGATAAAAGAGGAGGTGGGGAATTTTGCACATACAACCCCGGTTTTTGTATTTTTGCCTATGGACCTTCCCCGCTCACACAACCACACTTTTTATTCTCACACCTTCCGGCCATTTTATTTCCAGTTCTATGAAGATTTTGAATCTTATCCTACTAGGACAAAGCTTTGTCCTACGTGGCAAGTTTGTCCTAGGTGGTAATGACAATTTTGGGGGGACTTAAATTTTGGGGGATATCTATATTATAAAAGAGGGATGTTATCAAGAGAAATTGAATAAGAGATATTGGACAATAGAAATTGGATAAGAGTGATGTTATCAAGAGAAATTGGATAAGAGATATCTATATTACAAACGAGAGATGTTATCAAGAGAAATTGGATAAGAGATATTGGACAAGAGAAATTGGATAAGAGATATCTATTATATAAAAGGCGGATGTTATCAAGAGAAATTGATAAGAGAATTTGGACATGAGAAATTGGATAAGAGAATTTGGATATCTATTATATAAAACAGGGAAATTGAATAAGAGAAAATATAAGAGATGAGATTTTGAGGGATAAAAGAGGATGTGGGGAATTTTGCACATACAACCCCGGTTTTTGTATTTTTGCCTATGGACCCTCCACACACACACACCCACACTTTTTATTCTCACCCCTTCCGGCCATTTTATTTCCAGTTCTATGAAGATTTTGAATCTTATCCTACTAGGACAAAGCTTTGTCCTACGTGGCAAGTTTGTCCTAGGTGGTAATGACAATTTTGGGGGGACTTAAATTTTGGGGGAAAACTTAAATTTGGGGGTAAACTTGAAATTTTGTGGGAAAACTTGAAATTTGGGGGAACTTGAAATTTGTGGGGGAGAAAAACTCAGCCATTAAATAAACCGTGCCCTATGGGCACGGGTAATGACTAGTATATATTATAAAACAGGGATGTTATCATGGGTTTTTGGATAAGAGTTTTTCATAAGAGATGAGAAATTGGGTATATATGAGGGATGTTGTTAAGAGAAATTGGATAAGCTAAGAGAAATTGGATAAGAGAAATTGGATAAGGGATATAAGTTAATGATGACTATGACAAACTTGGGGGGGAAACCTGTGGATGTTTGAAAATTTCAATTTGAAATTTGTATTTGAAAACAAAATGAATTATAACGCAGCTCAGCTCAGCCAAATGAATTTGAACGCAATTTGTATTTGAAAAAAAACATGGGGGTGAGAACGCAGCTCAACCCCATCCTCTTGCGCTCCCTCGGCGGCAACCCTACCCAGGCCCAGAGCCCTTCGATCGCCAGCTCCGCGACGCGTTCAAGGTCCTCACCGTTTCTGATCTGCGCCACGTGCTCACCAGCATCGGGGAGAAGCTCGATCCCACGGAGTGAGGATGGATCATGAGGTTAGGGTTCTGATTAAGTACGAGGATTTCATTATGAGGATGGATTCAAGTACGAGGATCAGGTTAGCTTGATGATTATTAGTATTACCTTTTAGATCTGTTGAGATTTATCGTGTATCTTTGGTTTGCTTTTTTTTGAATTTGTTGATTTTTGAGATTAGGGCTTCGAATGGTTCTGATTTTGTGTTATTTCCAAGCAGATTCAGGGTTAGGGTTCTGATTTTGTGTTATTTCCAGTTCTGATTTTGTGTTGATCATCTCCATCTCTTAGATTTTGGGTTAGGGTTCTTATCTCCATCTCTTAGACCTATTTCATTCAGATATATGAAGACCTATATGTGAATTATAATATGCTCAAAGAAGATAATTCCCCTTCAGGTTTGGTGGTTAGCACATGCAAGCTAACTTGAAATTTCTGTCAAATTGATAATTCAAGAACGAGTCAATTGATAATTCAGATATATGAAGACCTATTTCATTAGAAATTCACAATATTCTGAATTGAATTAATGCATATAAAATTTTTTGTCCTGTCAAATATCCTCTCAACGTGATATTTAGAAATTTTGATATGCATATCAAAATTTCTAATGCATATCAAAATTTCTAATGCATATCAAGATTTTTAGTGTTTTTCTGCAGGTTGTTATTGCCAATAACCTGTATGTGTTTCAAATTTCACGTATTTTTATTGTTTCACAGTATTTTTATTTCTGAAATTTCTGAAATAAGGGATATTTTGGAAGAATCAAGCTGGCCATTTTGACTTCTATCCATTTCTGAAGAGTCAAGCTGTGCAATAAACATTGTTTGTAAAGAGTCAAGCCGTATATTTAGTTACCTGATCATTTCGGATCCCATGTTGAAATTTGAACTTTTTTCTGCTAAAAAAATCAAGCAGTGCATTTTTCGGATCCCATCCATTGTTTGTTTCTGAAAATTTGTGTTGTTCTTGCACAAACAATACATGATTCTGTTCTTGCACTAGATACCCTTTTTGGTTCTTATAACAGATGATTCTCCATTTTTTGATATACTCTGTGTAAATTATAACTCATTTTTGCAATTGTAAGTGGTTAATGAAAAAAATCTGAAGAGCCTTTTTCAGGCGTTTAGTGCCCTATTCTATTAGTAAGGACCAAGGAGTCTATGTTCTTTTATGGCTAGCACAGAATTTGCTTGGTCACACAATATTTTCTGAACACAATATGCAATTCTCTGTATAAATGAGTTCAATTTATGTTCTTCCAGGTGTAAATTCATTTTGATACAATATGCAATTTCTGTTGATATGGAAATGAGTCCAATTTGTGTTTTTCTTTATTCCAAGAGTTCATGGAGAAATCAGTTTTTTCTTTATTAGTAGAGTTGATATTCATAGTGGAGTTCTTGGAGAATGGGAGTTCTTGGGAATTTAGTTTTTTTGTCTTGGTAAAACTACATGTTATTATTCTTACTGTCCTTTTTAAAAGAATCCAACAAAGCACATGTCCAAATCCCAACATTGTTTACATCTGCAATAACATCATCCAACAAACTAGACATATACATATTTCTTAAAACTAGACACTGAAGTTGCACTGCATATTGAGTTAAAATATTTCATATTGAGTTAATACATGATTTCAGTAATGAGTATAAATTATCTGCATATACTCAGGTTGGAACTGCATATACTAAGTTGGAATACAGGATGTCCTATTAAGTTAATATTTGTGATTGCATATACTCAGTTGCACTGCAATTTATAAACTTCCAATTTGATGTTTATAAACTTCCAATTTAATCTGGTTGCTTTTATTTCCTTCAGGTTTAATGTTTTTCGATCGGTAACAGTAGCATGAGTTCTAACTCTAGCATCTCGGAAGCAGATTGGTAACTTTGGGTTAGGGTTTCCTCGATCTCATTTGAGTTTTCATTAGGCCTCCCTGATCTGCTTCACTGTGATCCAACGCACGCCATGGCGGCTGTCATGCTTTTGCTCACCGTGAAGCAGTCAGGGAGGCCCAATGGCAAGTCCAACTTCACCCATCCTCTTCACCCCTCATCTTCAGAGTTGGAGAAATTCGTCTGCAACAATCCAAGCCACACACTCTTCTGTTACGTTTGCAACAACCAGGTTATAATTCTCAGTTTGTTTTCAGTTTATTTTCTGTTATTATCAGTTTATTTTCTCATGTTCTTCACCTCTCTTCTTGCATTCAATTAGGTTCTTCACCTATCTACTTGCATTCAATCAGGTTCTTCACTGATACTTGCATTATCTAAAGAAAAATCCTGATTTTTCATGTTCTTTTGTTCTATTTGTGCTAAAGATGGCTGATTTCAGGTTAAGGGTTGTTGGAGTTACTTTGTTTGTGTTGTTGTGAGTTGGTTGATGGCTAGACATTTGCTTGCATGTTGAGAACATTTGATCATAGTCTTATGTTGTATAATGCCCATGATGGAAATTTCTTGATTTGGTTCAAGTTTGTTTCGTAGAAATGGGAATTGCTTGGTTTCAAGTATTGATGGCTGCTTACTATCTTTTTGAGTACTATCTTTTTGAGGGGAATATTTATTGCTATTTTGTTGTGATTCACATTCATGTTTGGGTTTCTCATGGGTATATTTGCTTGTGCTAAGTTCTTGATTTTTTTCCTTTTTGGTGTGAAATAAATAATCTACCACCATTTTGGAAGCTAACAAGATATCACTTGAGAGTCATAGAGCATTCTTTGGATTTCTGGTTGATAGTAAGGACTTAAGTGGCATTTTTCTAGCAGGCTACTGTTGAGTTCATACTTAGGTAATATTGTGGAATGTGTGGAATTTTGGTTGAAGTTGGAAGTAGTCAATTAGAGATGTAAGCCATAGTTTTTGCTTACAAGAAGTTTTGACCCATATGAATGCTCTTTTTGGTTGAAGTGGCATTTCTGGTTGCTTACAAGAATTTTGACCCATAGTATATTTGAAATTATATGCTTTGAGTTGATTTGTTTAATTTTTTGAAATTGAACTTACCATTAAAATTTCCACTGGCAAGAACTTACAGTGTATTTCTTTAATTTGTTTAATTTAGTGTATTTGTAGAACTTACAGGTCAATTTGTTTAATTTAGAAGTTTAATATGAGTTGTGAATTTACTGGTGATAATATGCTTACAATAACGGAATTTGGTGTTAAGTCATTTGGAGCATTTGGTGTGTATGCTTACTGGTGTGTGTTGATAAGATGGTATTTACTGTTAGCAAAAAAATTATATCTAAATTCAATTTAGTCACAATATTACATCAATAACGAGGACAAGATATCCAAATTTGGACAGGATAGTTAAGTTTGGACAGGATATGAAAATTTGAATATCATGTCCAACATTTGAGTACTGAAAATTTTAATGTCCTGTCTAATTTGAGTAAAAGTTTAACAAATTTATAATGCAAATTGGAAAGGAACATAGGGGGCATATCCTTCTGTCATATGCTCATCCTGCTGTCATATGCTCCACCTGATGTAAAATTATATTTATAATGCAAATTAGATAATATCCTGATGTAATTTATAATGCAAATTACAGGATATTATCAAATTACAGGATATGCATATCAGGTGGAGCATATGCAAATTAGATAATTTATAATTTGCATTATAAATGCAAATTTTACATGTGGAGCATATGCATTATAAATTATAATGCAAAATTATAATGCAAAATTTATAATGCAAAATTTGCATATTAGGTGGAGCATATGCATTATAATTTATAATGCAAATTTTACAATGCAAATTATCTAATTTGCATATCAGGTGGAGCATATGCAAAATTTGCATTATAAATTATCTAATTTGCATATTATCAAATTACTGATATGCTGTCATATGCTCCACCTGATGTCCTGCTTTCAAATTAGACATCCTGATGTAAATTTAGACATCCTGATGTAAAATTACAAATTTATAATGCAAATTAGATAATATCCTTTCAAATTACAGGATAATATCCTGATGTAAAATTTAGACGGATATGCATGTATAATTTGAAATGATATGCATATCAAATTACATCAGGATATTATCAAATTTACTCAAATTAGACAGGATATGCATGTAAAATTTAGACAGGATATTGAAATTTGGGTAAAATTTGGGTAAAATTTAGACAGGATCAAGTTTGAAATTAGAAGTAAGGATATGCATATAATTAGACTCAATTTCATCAAAATTAATTAGACAAATTTAATTTAGACAGGATATGCATGTAAAATTGAAATTGATCCACATGATATGCATATAATTAGACTCAATTTCATCGAAAACTTTTCAGTAACTTTTCAGTAAATTTTGGTACGCAAAAATTATACAGGATATGCAAATTTTGGTACTCAAAAATTTGTTTGTTAACCTTTGATGTAATGGAAAGGAACATTGTTAACATTTGAGTATACTTTGTTAAACTTTTCAGTAACTTTACATGTGGAGCATAGGCATTATAATTTATAATGCAAAATTATAATTCAAAATTTTATAATGCAAAATTATAATGAAAAATTTTATAATGCAAAATTTGCATATCAGGAGGAGCATATGCATTATAAGATCCGCATAAAACCAATGCTCCAGCCATAGCCACTTGCATATTTGGTAACAACATCATATTGTAACACATAATAAAAGCATTTACTACCTCTGTCAATCATAATGGAGCCCTCCAATGGGTATGTTGATTCCATCATGCTACCTCTTTCGTTCTGTTAAGTTTTGTTTGGTTTATGAGATGATTAGGACTTTCTGCTTGATTTCCGATATTACTGGTGAAACTTAATATACTGATGCATGTATGCATCACAGCGTAACGATCATGTTTGTGCTCGCAAATCATAGCCATTAAGTCAATACTTCACTTCTAAGATTGATATATACCAGCTTATATTTATATGATTGATATATACCAGCTAACATTGTTATCATTGTGTGTAGTGACAGTGGGGAATGCCTTTCTTTTGGTTAGGAGGGGCTGAATGTATTTAATTAGTTTATAGGGTTTTCTCTGTTTTGCATATTGTTGGAATCTAAACCACATTGTTACATGATCATCTACATACAAAAACTTCTAGGTGAATTCTTCTGGTGTACAATATTTGGTTTGGAGGATATTTGGCATTTGTATGAGCTTCTTCTTGAGCCACATTGATATGTTTGTTAGCCAAAATGTGTGCTACGGTGAATCTCTCCCCCCCTAATGCTTACATGTAATTTATGAGTTGAATGTTCTTTTAATCAATGCTCTTTATAATGCATTGAAACAGATTACTATAATGCTTGCAGAAGTAGGGCTTTGTTCTTATCTTTAGAGATGCACTATGATCATTCTTACAAACAAATTTTAAGGTACTAATTGATTTTAAGTATTGATTTTGTTATTATACATTGAGTGAAAGTGTCCACATTTTGATGTGTTCTATTTGTCAACAAGTCTCCTTAAATTGAATCTTCATGTACGAATACATGTACCCATCAAGACAATTTTAAGATCAATAGCCAAATTTCATTTCTGATTTGAAGCAAACGCAGTAGTCCTTGAAAGTTTGTTTGCTTCATTAAAAATATAGGACAGAAGATTTAGTTCTCATTCAAGATTTTTTACAAATGGCGAGGCCCAACGAAGCTGGTATCTTTCAAGATGTTACAAAAATTGTTCTCTATATCTTTTTTCTGCAGCATTCCAATCTTTAAGTCTTCTTTCTTTCAGGATACGTACTGTCACATTCGTAGAAAGGATCCTGGAGGAACACTACCAAAAGCTTATGCACAACATTGGATGGTTGTTTGTCAAGAGTCGTGGGCCTTTACCTTCATGCAATTCTCCACTCTTCGATCCCCAACATCGAAACATCCCAAGTATGGATGCATACGTTGCCCCCCAAACAGGTTCAGCCTCATATTGCTGCCAATCTGACCACATGGCATCCAGTTTTACCACGAGCTACTGCCTTCGTTGATGAGCACAAGGGTTCCAGTTTTGGGAATGTGGACATATCGAATGACCCGGGTGGCTCTCATTTAGAATGTGTCATATCATATCATATATCATTGCAGTGTTTTGCAGACGAAAACTGGTATACCTATACCAATATCTTTCACTTTCAATGCAGATGTGCATGATGCACACATGGAAGCACCAATTGCAGGTGATGATATGGATATGGATGCAATACATGCATGTTCGGGTAATGGGATATGGTTCTTTTCTTCGTACATTAAAATGTCAAAATGTCGCCCATAACTAAGGTAAAGCTTTGTTTGAATGCAGCATGGTCTCGACTCAACCGTCCACATATGCAAATTTTCTCCGATGTACTTGTGCATGATGCACCCGCGAACGCACCTTCTGTGAATCATAATACAGCTATGGATGCAATGCAATGCATGTTGATTCAAGGTGGAATGTGACCACCATGCTCCATTAAAGAGGTATAACAAAAGTCTGTCTAGGGAGTTGATTACAGAGCTATTGCATAGAGCTAAGGTAAATGTATCTTTATTTGAATGCAGCGAGGACCAGACTCAACAATTCATGAGTGCAAATTTGTTAATTTGAATGAACAAACTCTTCATGTTGGGCCATCCCTGAATGAATCGAGCAATGTTCAAAATGAAGCACACATCAATTTGAGGAATGAGGGGCAACAAGGCACTTGCAGGTTTTCAAAATATGGCCAATCTTTCGATAATTCCTTATTAGCAGAGAATACTGATTATGGAATCTTAGAACCTACAGAACTATCGTATCTCCCTCATTAGCTTTTGATTGCATTTTATTTTCTATCCTTCAAAGGACAAAAATCCATAGCTGTATTGGCCAAAAAGCTGCAAATTGCATGTAGTCGTGCCTGATAACATTGGCCCAATACACAATTTGAAAACATGATATCTTGAATTTACTTTGGCAAGGCCCTTGCTCATATTTGCCTTGGCCAGGAATTCCAGCACTATCCTCTTTAGATTTTTCGTTATGCTACATAGTCGATTCCATTTTGAGTGGGAAAATGCTTTGATGATGATGATAACAAACTGCATGTTTATAACGGTTTCATTTGCTACCGCAGGGTATTGATATGAATTTATTCTCAAGGTCTTGGATTTCTTTAATAATAGGATGGATATGCAGCAACAAAATGGTATATGGTCTGTGGATGAGGTCCTTCAGGTCATTATCATGAATTGCAAATGGTGATTGTGTTTGATTTTATTGTCGATAGTTTTTGCTTCCCATTTGCATTTCTTGATATTGTATGTCTCCAAAAGCTATGCTTTTATTGTAGAGAAAACATAGTTACTGGTTGAGAATTAGACTAGAGTACAATGGACATTTGTAACTGGACAGATGGACCTTATGGTTGTTTTGATGAATTTTGATAACATTACTAAAGTGTTCAATACAAATTTCTGAGTTAACTGTTTTTAGCTAAGCTAGAACATTTGGAATTCATTCTCAGTACTTCATTGATAGATAAGGAATTTGGCTTATAAAGAGAACGAAGTTGGATGCCCAATTGATGTTTGTTGATTGGTATATGATAATCAATTTCCCCTGGTGGTCTGTAATGCATGATTTTTGCACCCTGTTGTTACATGTTTCACATTTCATTGAGAAGCAAATAAATTCAATCTTGCTATACTTAAATTTCCATGAACCAACAAAAGTCCTTAACAAGAATATCCCAGTTTGATAAGGATTTGCTAAGGATTTGCACTATCATTTGCACTCATTTGAACTCTCTCATTTTTTATATTGCTAAATACTCCATTTTTTTAGTTTCACAATAAGTTTAAAAATAAGCATTCATGTTTCTCATAATTGCTCATTTTTCATGTTTTAGTTAGAGGGAGTAAATGAGTTTTAGGTGCTCATTTTCTATTTTTGGATTTTTGTTTCTTGGAGTATACTGAGTTTTATTGTGCACATGAGTTTTAGTTTTTGGCGTATAATAAGTTGCTAAAAGTAATCATATCAATGTATTTTCTTAAAACTCATTACCTCATTTTTACATGAAAAAATAAATACTGAAATAATCCTGTAAATACCAAAGGTAAAATGGATTTACTCCCAAGCATTAGTCCATTAAATCATTTTTTCTCAATATTAACCCAACCCCAAGCATTTGATATTACACCAATATTTTCTGTTTAAAATATCATTTGAGTCCAGTTTTTGTTGTTATGTTTGTCCAGTTTTTAAATGAGTCCAGTTAGTGTTGAACAACACCAAGTTGATTTGCATTATTCTAATTTGTGTTGAAATAACACCAAGTTGATATGCATTATTCCAATTTGTGTTTTTCTGGGGTAACAGGATATAAAGTCCAGTTTTTATCCTGTTTGATGGTGTATCAGGATATAAAGTTAAACACTGAAATTTATATCTAGACTTTATATCTGGTCCATTTTTAACATATGGTCCATTATGTAACAAGATATAAAGTCCAGTTTGATGGTAAGTCCAGTTTGATCTTGAATATTCTTAGTAGTTAACATATGTAATTTCAGTTTGTTTGTGCTAACCTAAAATGAACTTCCTCAGTTTGATGTTAAGCCCCTGATATGTTAACCCCCCATGTAATTTCAGTGGTTACGAAATGTAATTTCAGCTTGAATAACCTATTCCCCCAATACACCATATGTTAAAAATAATCTTAGTGCAGAACTAAAATGAACTTTATATCCTGATCTTGAATCATACATCATATCCTGTTAATTTACTCTTGCTACAAACAATCAAAATTGAGTGAGTACTTTTTGTTGGTTGTTTATTTCAGGTTGTTTGTAGAAATTTGGATTGATATGGCTGAATGCCAAAACTGAAACCTTTCAGTCACCAAGAACTCCATCAAACAAAAATTGGAATCATATCATAACTGTTAAACAAAAATTGGGAGTAATTGGCCATATGGGTAACTGTTAAAAAACATTTGTTAGGTGATTGTTGTCTATAGTTCAGTTATATATGTAGTTGTTTGCTATTTGTTCAATGATATATAATGAATTTCATCATTCTAGATGTTATAGCAGGATATTATCCACAGATTGAAATGCTTGGGGGTTTAATGAAATGTTTATGAATATGTTAATCATTGTTAATCATTGTTAATCTTTTTCTAAAATTTTGAAATGGATTTTCATAGTTAATCATTGTTGATAATGATTTCTCCATAAACCTTTGACAAAGATGGCTTGTAGTTCAGGCTTAGTGTTGTTGCCTTGAGTTGCAGCATGATTAGTAAGGGGAGATCATCTGTAGTGGATGAAACAAGTTAAGATCGCTATATTGTCCAGGCATTTCATAATTGAGGATGTGCCTGCCTCCCATGGAATCAAGAAGCTCAAATGACATGTATTAGGATGTGCCTTCATTTTTTCTGAAATCATAGGGAAGATCAGAAAATAGAATTTATCATTGAATCCTTTATTCAAATAGAGTATTGTCTGCTGTATCTATTGCATTTCTGTTTGCGTTGGCATCATGTTTCCATCTTGAATTTCCTATTACTCATGTCATCGGCTTTCCTTCATGTACAAAGAAGCATAGAAGCCATGGCCTGAACACGTGTCGTCATCGTATATGGCCCACAGGGATTGCCTATAATGACAGTTGCCAGGCAAGATCATAATTCATGCCCACCATGCATGTGCACGACCCCATGAAGGTCATAGATCTGACAGCCAAATAAATTGGATATCTCTCACATGCTATGCTAACTTTATGTGTGAATTGAAATGCATTATGCCATACTGATTTAGGGCTATCTGATACCATGCTTATTGTTAAAATGTTATATTGTTAATATTCACCCAAATGGACAAGGTGAGTGGTTTACTCACAATATTTGTTTACATTGTTTAGGCTTTAAAATATTTTCGGTGATTGTAAAATCATCTAATTTGTTTACAATTGGTGGGTATCCATTAATTTTTAGTAACATCATTTAATATTGATTATAAAGCCATGCACAGAATTTTGTGAGTTCTGAACCCATTGGCGGCAAAAATCGTCGTGGGGAAAAAATTGTCGTTTCTCTGAGTTGAATTTGATCTTTAATTTGACAGGTCCACAGAGGTTTTCAAATCCTCTCTTAACATTTGTTCAGGCGCTCCTTGCTCGCTCAATCACCAGCAAAGCTTGGTTCCTTTTCTCACTCAGTTTGGTTGTTGCTCGGTGGTTCAAATCTGTAATTCAAAGTTTTTCTATTCAAAGTTCTCATCCATAATTCAAAGTTTTTAAG
The DNA here is from genome assembly GCA_030789695.1 of Scilla litardierei. Taxonomy (NCBI): domain Eukaryota; kingdom Viridiplantae; phylum Streptophyta; class Magnoliopsida; order Asparagales; family Asparagaceae; genus Scilla; species Scilla litardierei. Next base: position 713,516,805 of record CM061142.1, on the reverse strand, counting down.
TTCCAATTTCTATTTTTTGCAGAAATACATCAAAGTTCGGTGGTTTTCAATTCTCTCAGGTAATTCACTGATTTTTTATGCCAGGAACACCAAAGTTTCTCTAAGCCATGTTGTTTTCTGTTTTTTATGCCCAGAATCATTGAATAGTTGGATTTTTTTCTGTTTTTCAGGATATGTTTTTTTATTTGGGCTAAAGCTCTTTGTTTTTTGAATCATTGGTGTTTGTTGTATCTCATGTAATTTTTTCAGGTTCTCTTAACATCAATTTGCCTAAAGCTCTGCGTCTGTTTTTGATTTGGGCTTAATCCTCACTATTGTATTAATTAATTAGTTTAATTTAATTTCGGTTCCAAGTAATACCCATGGTCTTCATACAGAAAAATTGTGCATGGAAGCAAATATGATAATCAACTGAAAACAAGCAAATTTAAAACACCAAAGTTTGGTTCTTAGTTTAATTGTTCCGAATTTAAAACATCAAAGATCCGGGCTTACTTGCTTATCATGTGAACAAACCTGTTTAATAAATCAGTTCACAAATTTTTCTGTTCATAAATTTTGATAACCTGTTTAATAACTTGGATGTTTTAAATTTGTGAACAAACCTGTGTAAAATTGACGTAATTTTGTGAACATGAAAATTGTATCCAAGTTTTCATGTTCAGAGTTGTATCCAAGTTTTCTTGATCCACATGAAACATGATGTCTAAAAGTTTATAACTCTGTATACAGACTTCATGTTCAAAGTTTAAACTTCGTAACAAACTTTATTATATGCAGACTTCATGTTCAGAGTTGTATCCAAGTTTTCATATTCTGTTCAGAAATTTCATGTTCACAAATTTAAAACATCTAAGTTTGTTCAAGTTTCATGGTTAACACCCAATTTTATTTAAACATGTATTTTAGTGCCTGTAAGCAAACATGAACATATGTAGTTAAAAGGCATGTTCAAGTTTCATGGTTCAAGTTTGATCTCAGCTTTAAGATTGGTTCATTTAGATGTTGTTAGTTAGCAAGATCAGGATCACAAATATTTTAGTGAGTGAATCCCATGTTTGCTTTCAGGCACAATTGATAAAACATCAATCTGATTTCTCAATTGATTTGCATGATAAGCAAATTATGATGTTTTAGCTAGATTTGTGAATTTGCTTACATGCCAAACTGATTTGCATGTTTGATAACATGATAATTTGTACTCTGTGATGCGAGAGTATTAAGTCAACTGATTTCATATTTTGTGAACATGAAAATATCAAACTGAAGTGGATCTAATTTATATGAACTGAAATGGACCTAATTTATATCAAACCAGAAAATATTATATCATTGACTAAAACTACTGGAAACATTGTGGAGCTAATCTGAAATATGAACATTTATATCAAACATTGTGGATCTAATTTATACCAAACATGAAAATCTTCATGTATCCTGTCATCCTGTTTTCATGCTCCACTGAAGTGGAGCTGATCACAGTTGTATTTGATTTTTTTGTACCCCAATGCATCATATGACCTGATTGGGAAAGTTACAGGTGAAAATTTCAAATGGTTACAAAATATTAACTGATATTTTCATTTCATGTTCACAAAAGTTCCTATGGATGCAGTCTTAATGCTCAAAAAAGTTCATGTTCATAAAGTTCATGATCATGTTTAGATTTGTATACAGACTTCATGTTCATTTTTTTTCATCTTTGGGCCATCACCGGGAGGAATCGCCTCCTACACCACCATCAAGCCCATGTTTGTCAATGAGAAAATATGGCAAGTATTGCTGGAGTACTGTATCGTATAAGTATCATGGTAATTGCTATCTTTATTTTCAATGCAACATGAATTAGTTATGTCAAGAATTTTTGGAGCAAGTATTTATGTGCAATTGCCACAGGTATTACTAGAGCAAGTATTTTTGGTGTGGTCTGGCTTATGGCAGTGTTCTGGAGCTTATGGCTAAGTGTCAATAAGCAAATTTGATAAGTATGGTTGGAGAAATGTATCATATATGTACCATGGGAATTGCTATCTTTATTTTTTATTGCAACAGGTATCGGTTATGTAAAGTATTTTCAGAGCAAGTATTTGTGAGCAATTAAAGTTATGTCAAGTATTTGTAAGTATCTGTATGTTTATGTATAACTTCTTAGGCTTATTAAATTTTGTTGGTATAATGTGTCCCCTTCTTACTCTGGGATGTGAATAGGGTGCCCTCATCATCAGATTTCCTTTCGGGTATTGGTTTGTCTAATGTCCAATGTAGCTTCAATATTTTGTACATGGGCAGTCCAGTTGCAAATTTCTCATCGACATCAGATTCATAGCATGAGGTGCAAAGCAACAACTAGAAGACCATATCAGAGAAACGTAAAAGAGAGAGGTGGGGCATCATCAGTGTATGTTTTGTCAATGGATGTTTAGAGCCATAACAAAGAAAAAGAAAAGGAGATATGTCATTGTATCAATTTCAAGTTTTGTTAATGTATGTTTAGAACAAGGATTTGGCAATATATCAAGTTCTGGCGATATCAATATCAAGTTTTGGCAAAGTATATTTGGCAATGTAAATTTAGACCAAGGATTTGGCAATGTATCAAAATCAATTTCTGGCAATGTATCAATATCATAATTATGAGAATGTATGCTGGAATCATAGTTCTGGCAATGTATCAATATTATAATTATGATAATGTATTTTGGCATCATAGTTCTGAAATATATTTTGGAATCAAAGTTCTAGGAATCAAGTTAGCGAATCATATTATATACATGTATCAAAGTAGCTGAATCAGTTTACAAAATGATTTTCATATAAATCCATGTATCAAATTTATTGTTATATCCATTTTCTGGCAAAATGAATGTTATATCCATGTATCAAAATGATTTTTATATTTCAGCTTGGAGCATATGCCATTGTCCTTAACAAAAGGAAACAACAAACATTTTTACGCTAATTTGTTGTTCCGCGCCGAAGCCGTCCGCACCGAATTTGTTGTTATGCGTCGAATTTGTTGTTCCGCATCCGCACCGAATTTGTTGTACTGCACCGAAGGCGTCCGTGCCGTTAAATATTTTTATGCTAATTTATTGTTCTGCACCGAATTTGTTGTTCTACGCTAATTTGTTGCTTTGCGCCAAAGGCGCCCCGGCAAATTTATTGTTCTGTGTCGAATGTGCCAGTGTCGAATTTATTGTTCCGTGCTAAAGGCGCCTGTGCTGCTAAATTTTTTACGATAATTTGTTTTTCCTCGCTGAAGGCACCCGCCAAAGTTCCGTGCCGAATTTGTTGTTCTAGGAAAATTTTTTGTTCCGCGCTAAAGGCACCAGCATCGAATTTGTTGTTTTGTGTCGAAGGCGCCCTCGCCGAATTTGCTGTTCTGTGTCGAATGGGCTGCGCTATATTTGTTGTTCTGCGCCGAAGGCGCCCACGTCGAAGTCGGTCGTGTTGATAAATATGTTTACGCTAATTTGTTATTCTTTTAAATTTTTACGGTGGAAATATTTTTTGGGGGAACAAAGATTTCGCGGGGAAAATCTTAAATGAACCGTGCCCGCGGGCACGGGTTATGACTAGTATATATATATATAGAGAGTATACCCACTCCAGCATGAGTGAGACTCATAGACACATACAAGAACCAGAATGCTATATATATAAAATAAGATATTTATACCTATACCAACACCACTCCTTTATATATATACACCAACGCAATCATATACACACAATAATTTCAATCACACTTTATATTTAATCAAGTAACACCCAATAACGCAATCACTTTACATACTATAATACTATTACAAACATCAGCACACGTATACAATCAAAATACACTATCCCATATATGCATACATCGTATAGTCGCATACATATAATATATATTCACACCATAGCCATTTACGTATAACTAGTATACTAATACCTATAGTTATCCATACATAGTTACATCATACCATAATCGTGTATTCCTTATGGTATACGTGTACACACACAACATCCTGTAAAGGCAAGCAATACTATACAAAATTATAACCCTATTACCATACGTATATCACACATATTCATATAGTAAGTACATATCTATCCAAGGCTAAGCACATACATATCTACGTACGAGCACATACTCATACGTACTAACATATAGCTCATATAATAGTCATGCACACTTAACTATAAGTTCACCTATTATCATTACACATATCATCATTACACCTATCAAACACATGACTTACTAGTATATTATTTCAAGCATTTACAAGTATCTTTGAACTACATACACCACTAGTAGATATTCTAACACTAATTCTAATATAGACAGACATCCCTAAAGTGGTATAGCTATCCACACATATATAAATACTATCATTCATACAAGTCTATTCTATAAAACATGAAGAATTTGAATTTTGTCCTACTAGGACAAACCTTTGTCCTACGTGGCAAGCAAAACATGACTGGGACAAACAAAAAACACTGACTAGGACAAGTGTTGGAGGGAAATTTTGTTTGGAAAACTCAAAATTTGAAAACTCTTTGAAAACTCAAATTTTTGAAGGGAAAAACTTTGAACTTTGGAGGGAAATATATTTGGGGACCTAAGCCTTTAAAATTCTTAAATTTTGTGAACGATTAAAGTTTGCCCTGCTTTTTATCTTTTCCCCCCTTCTCTCTGCCATTCCCCCCATCAAGATTCTAGGGTTTTGAGATCGATTTCAAAGGAGACGAAGAGAGAGAAGAGGAAGAATAAAACCCAACGGAAGAATCCCCCAGGCACCATAAACAACAGAAGCACAAAGTCCACTCTCTATATTTCCTTTTCTGTTTTCCTTCATCCTTTTAGCTTGCTACTTGAACAAGTGCCCAGGAGTTGTTGAAGGGAAGAGAAATTGGGCTGTCGACTCTGACCATGCTTCGTCATCGCGTGTCCCTACAAAGCCTTCAAAGGTAAATTTCAGCTAGCTATTTTATTACTTCTTGATCGTGCTTCAGACCGTGCTTCTTGATCTATCTGCTAACCAATTTTATTATGTCTTCTATGTGGTTTGATTCTTCTCCTCTTTTACTGCCAAGTCTATTCCCGCTATGTTCAAATCCGGGTAGTTCAATCTTGCCCGCAAGCTGTTCGACAAATTGCCTCACGAGATTATGTGCACGGGTAATTGACTAAATTTCTTGGTATCGATTGATAACCACTTGCCATTATCATACACCACGTATTTCTTTAACAGCTATGAGATAACCATATACACGGCCTTTTGAACCCACGTTCTATTATGGCCTTGCCAATATTTCATGTATTTTCAAATAGTAATTAGGTTCAAAAGGCCCTGTAGTAATTAGATTGCTATTATTATTATCCTAAACACGGCTTTTTGCCCAAATGCTTTGAGATAATTGCATTCTAACTGCCCGGATTTGTGCACGATTTTGGGATACTTGCAATCCAATTCCCTGGTGTTTAACGGCTTTGTGCTTATTTTGTGTAATCACTTCCGCCCACTTTTGGGGCACACTCAAAAAAATTGTTGCGTAAAACCATTGGATAAAAAACTTTGAGATACCCACAGCACACCTCTTCATTTGGTGTTCTTTTGCTTCTCGCGTTCAATCCCCTTTTGGTACGTCCATCATCTCATTGGATTTTTAATGTTCCCAACCTGTTTATTGTATTTTTAATGTTAAAATTTTTAATGGTAAGATTTTAAATGACATGGGCATATCATTGGTACGTCCATCATCTCATTGGATTTTTAATGTTAAAATTTTGGATCTCTCGATTGCAGGTCAAAGTACGTATTCGATCTCCAATTCGCATATCGTCCAGTGCACAGATGTATAACACACAATTTCCTCTTCTTTACAATTTTGGGTTTCGAATTTGTGTTTCGAATTTTCATGGGTTTCTATTACTTGCTTTTTTTGGCCATGTTTTTGTCAGTTCCATGTTATCTTATTGGTGCTGATAATCATTTTTACATGATTGAATTGTTTATGTTATTGTATAGAATAGCTTTGCAATGTTTTTTGGATGTTAAGCACAAGTATAAAATTAAACAAGTTTAGTATAAACTCAACCTTTTTATTTTCAAAATGGAATTAGCTAAACCTGTCAATTTTAGAAAGAGATTAAGTCATTTTCCCTCTTTTCAATTTCATTCCAACATATTTCCCCCATTTTAACTTCCAACAATATTGAAATTTAAAAAAAGGTGAATCTATAGAATGATGAAATTAAAAAAAAAGTGAACCAGTGAATCTATAAAACGCTTCCCAAGTTGTCCATGTAGAGTAACATGCAAATTAAATCGAAGCAAATTTTTCATGTCTATGTAAATGAGAAGACATACAATAAGGTCTAGATCCTAATCGGAACAAATATTAATCCATTACTACTTTGTGCTTAATTCTATAATGCATCAGCTAAAACGTGGGTTGATAACCACGTGCATTTAATTAATAATCATACCCACGAATTTTTGAATGGGAGCATTACTACTTTGTGATAACCACCGTGAGATAACCTCTTTGAGCCATTATCTTAAACCACGTCATTTTGAGATAATGCCAACCTAACCACCCGGCTTTGTGCACGGTTTTGTGATAATGGCAATCCAATTCCAAAGATTTGTTCACAGCTTTGTGCTTATTTTGCGTAAACACTTTGAGAAAAACACGGCTTTGTGCACAGCTTTGTGAAAATGGCAGTCCAATTGCGTTAAATCTCAACGTTGCGTCAAAACATTGCATAAAAAACTTTGAGATACCCGCATTACATCTCTTCATTTGGCGTTCCATTGCTTCTCAAGTTGAATCCCCTTTGGTACGGCCATCATCTCATTGTTGTTGTTGATTTTGTTCCTATATATTAATTCCCTTTTTAATGTTTTCGATTGTAGGTCAAAGTACGTATTCGATCTCCAATTCGCCTATCGCCCGGTGCACAGAGGTATACTTTCTTTGTTTTTGCCAGTTCCATGTTATTTTATTTGATTTGAATTATTTATGTTATTGTATAGAATATCTTTGCAATGTTTTTTTGGAGGTTAATCACAATTAACTTCTGTTTTAACATATTTGCATGTTAAAGTCCAAGTTCAATTTCGCAACGGCACCCATTTGAACTTATTTAGTCATAAAATTTTCCTACAGGTCTAAATTAAGCTTTGCACAGACACCCTTTCTAATTTTACTAATGTGTGATAAGTGATACTTAAGCATGAAAATAACACAGTTTTGGACTTGCAGCACATGGAAATGTAGTAGTAGGTAATTAGTGGATTAATTAGTGGAAATGTAGTAGTAGTAGGTTGCTGTTTAAAAACAAAAACAGGTATTTATTTCATGTTTTGTTTATTGGTCAGTTCAGGTTGCTATTTACTTAACTTACATTCTCAAACATGTTATCCTGAACACCTAGAGAACAGTTCATGGTGTGTTCTGTTTAACTAATACCGATCTAGGTTAATTTATTTTTAAATTGCTATTTAGTTATTATCATGAATTGTTGTGTTAATTGAAGGTAGTGACGAAAGCAATGTCCTGCATTAGGATAGTGGATGCGGAACACATGCCTCATTTACTTATGTTTTTATTGCTCTCTGCCACAACTATAATTGTTGGTAGGATAAGTTCACAAATACGTGAGCAGTTAAAATTTGTGGGAGAGAGTGATCCTCTTGGTAATAAGCATAAGAAATTGAAATGAAAGTCATTGGCTGATAACACAGATGCCTCTATCCTTAATGCTTTGATATCAAACATCAGGTTTAAGAATGCCTCATGTATTCTCAGCTCTAGAAGCCATCAGAACTACTACAACATCAGCCAAGCCTATGATATCTCACTTGGACATTCATGTGACTGAAAACTGCCTCCTCAATGACATGTATCCTCTTCTTGATCCATCCTCCCGCAAGAGTTGGAGGCTTGGCATTGCGAGTTGGAGGCTGGCTCGGCATTGCAAGTTAACGACAACGATTCAAGCTGACATAGGAACCTGCTAGGTGTTGCGAGTGGAATCTATGGCAGAGTAAGCAACAATGATGTTGAATATACTGAGATTCAATTTCGTTTTATATTTATTATTATTATTGGATCTATGGCGAGCGCAAGCAATGATGTTGAAGATGATTAGCCCTAACTTGAGATTCAATTGAGAGTTGGATCTTTGGCAAAGCAAACATGGGTTGTGCCTATGTTTCTCTTTAATTTTTTCGTTTTATGTTTCAAGCTGGATCAAAGTTTGACAATTTGATCTTCATTTTTCAATGAAATAGCAATAAGATATGATGGCAATCTCTTTGAAACATGTTTCATGAAATCTTTGTTATCAAGTGTAGTAAAATATATCATTACGATAAAGGAATTTTTATGAGAAAAACAAGCACATCAATTGAGTTGTGTTTACGTTCAACAAAGAACATGTAACTATGTCATCTTCACTTGCAGGTTTGTATGCTTCTTTATACTTAGAGTTTTACGCTGAGTTGATTGATTATGATTGCCAATCTTTTTTTGAGCTCATGTAATGTAGTATTATGTATGCTTCGTTATCATTATTTTCTTTCAAAATAATTGTATTAGTTTCAAAAATTGATGTCATTATCATATTTATTTTTTCTGAAATTTTTTGAGCTAATTTAGGGTGGTAAGTATTATGTAATATATGTTGTGGTTTCAATATTTGAAGACGCAAAGATACCATATTTTTGGTTGATTATGATTGCCGAGTGATGATTCACACACCAGCATTCCCCCCAGAGAAGAAAGAAACATACTTGAGATATGTTACAAAAAGGAGAAGAAAAGAAGATAAGCCAGAAGTATACTAGCCATGCTTAAGTTGTTTAATTCCAAGGGGTTATAAGAGAGATATTGTTAGATTTTTTAGGTATTTTATTGAACCGTTGTCATATATGTACGTATCTTGGTAACAGTTCAGAGTTGATATCAATCAAACTAATAGACAATAATATAAGGAATTATTGGTGTTCATTGAACTATTTTGATGATTAGCTCATATTGTTTACAACATCAGGAATCGGATGAACTCTCACTTTTTCATGCAATCTACAATGTGAATGTGTCACTCTTTTTAACTTTTTAGGAGGAACTAAATCTGGAGGTAATCAAACTTTTTGGATGGAACTTTTGGGGGAACTAAATCTGGTTGGAATTAATTTTTTGGGACTAAAATTTTTGAGGGGAACTAAATTCTCTTTGGAAACTTAATTTTAAGAGAAACTAAAATTTTTGGGAAGTGAAAATTAGCATGTAAAACCCTAATATTTTGGAGCAAAACTAAATTTGTAGGGTACTAAATTTTGGGAGGAACTAAGATTTTTGGTAGGAACTAAATTCCTCGGAATGAGCTAAATTTTTGGGAAACTAAGATTTTGAGGGGGGAATATCTAAAATGAACTGTGCCATATTGTTGTTCTACGTCGAATGCGCCCGCACCATATTTGTTGTTCCACGCCGAAGACGCCCACGCCGAAGGTGCCTGTGCCGCTAAATATTTTTACGCTAATTTTTTGTTCTTTTAAATTTTGGCTGTGGAAATAATTTTAGGGAACAAAGATTTTGCGGTGGAAAATCTTAAATGAACCGTGCCCGCGGGCACGGGTTATGACTAGTTCATATATATATCATGAATGACACTAAGTAGGCATATATAACACAAGGGCAATCATTAATATACTAAGGGTAGCACATCCATACATGAGTGGCACGCGGGGGTCACACGCACAGGTCCACACACTCTACCTATAAAGATGCACCACGGCGACATCACAAAAATACCAATGGCCAACTACTAAACTAAGGTTGACTTAGGCAACGAAAAGCACTAGTAGGATGACTAAGCAATAGAAAAGGGGACCGAAATCAAAAGCGTAACGAAACAAGATCGGAAAGAACGAGTTCAGATGGCGAGGATAAGGAGATAGCTGGTTGGGTGGGACAAAAATATTGCTCTAAATAATTAAATAGATGAAAGAAGGATATATGTAAAATATGATATCGTATATATATATATATATATATATATATATATATATATATATATATATATATATATATATATATATTAAAACAGGGATGTTATCATGGGTTTTTGGATAAGAGTTTTTGATAAAAGATGAGAAATTGGGTATATATGAGGGATGTTGTTAAGAGAAATTGGATAAGATAAGAGAAATTGGATAAGGGATATAAGTTAATGATGACTATGACAAACTTGGGGGGAAACCTGTGGATGTTTGAAAATTTCAATTTGAAATTTGTATTTGAAAACAAAATGAATTTGAACGCAGCTCAGCTCAGCCAAATGAATTTGAACGCAATTTGTATTTGAAAAAAAACATGGAGGTGAGAACGCAGCTCAACCCCATCCTCTTGCGCTCCCTCGGCGGCAACCCTACCCAGGCCCAGAGCCCTTCGATCGCCAGCTCCGTGACGCGTTCAAGGTCCTCACCGTTTCTGATCTGCGCCACGTGCTCACCAGCATCGGGGAGAAGCTTGATCCCGCGGAGTGAGGATGGATCGTGAGGTTAGGGTTCTGATTAAGTACGAGGATTTCATTATGAGGATGGATTCAAGTACGAGGATCAGGTTAGCTTGATGATTATTAGTATTACCTTTTAGATCTGTTTGAGATTTATCGTGTATCTTTGGTTTGCTTTTTTTTGAATTTGTTGATTTTTGAGATTAGGGCTTCGAATGGTTCTGATTTTGTGTTATTTCCAAGCAGATTCAGGGTTAGGGTTCTGATTTTGTGTTATTTCCAGTTCTGATTTTGTGTTGATCATCTCCATCTCTTAGATTTTGGGTTAGGGTTCTTATCTCCATCTCTTAGACCTATTTCATTCAGATATATGAAGACCTATATGTGAATTATAATATGCTCAAAGAAGATAATTCCCCTTCAGGTTTGGTGGTTAGCACATGCAAGCTAACTTGAAATTTCTGTCAAATTGATAATTCAAGAACGAGTCAATTGATAATTCAGATATATGAAGACCTATTTCATTAGAAATTCACAATATTCTGAATTGAATTAATGCATATAAAATTTTTTGTCCTGTCAAATATCCTCTCAACGTGATATTTAGAAATTTTGATATGCATATCAAAATTTCTAATGCATATCAAAATTTCTAATGCATATCAAGATTTTTAGTGTTTTTCTGCAGTTTGTTATTGCCAATAACCTGTATGTGTTTCAAATTTCACGTATTTTTATTGTTTCACAGTATTTTTATTTCTGAAATTTCTGAAATAGGGGATATTTTGGAAGAATCAAGCTGGCCATTTTGACTTCTATCCATTTCTGAAGAGTCAAGCTGTGCAATAAACATTGTTTGTAAAGAGTCAAGCCGTATGTTTGGTTACCTGATCATTTCGGATCCCCTGTTGAAATTTGAACTTTTTTCTGCTAAAAAAATCAAGCAGTGCATTTTTCGGATCCCATCCATTGTTTGTTTCTGAAAATTTGTGCTGTTCTTGCACAAACAATACATGATTCTGTTCTTGCACTAGATACCCTTTTTGGTTCTTATAACAGATGATTCTCCATTTTTTGATATACTCTGTGTAAATTATAACTCATTTTTGCAATTGTAAGTGGTTAATGAAAAAAAATCTGAAGAGCCTTTTTCAGGCGTTTAGTGCCCTATTCTATTAGTAAGGACCAAGGAGTCTATGTTCTTTTATGGCTAGCACAGAATTTGCTTGGTCACACAATATTTTCTGAACACAATATGCAATTCTCTGTATAAATGAGTTCAATTTGTGTTCTTCTAGGTGTAAATTCATTTTGATACAATATGTAATTTCTGTTGATATGGAAATGAGTCCAATTTGTGTTTTTCTTTATTCCAAGAGTTCATGGAGAAATCAGTTTTTTCTTTATTAGTAGAGTTGATATTCATAGTGGAGTTCTTGGAGAATGGGAGTTCTTGGGAATTTAGTTTTTTTTGTCTTGGTAAAACTACATGTTATTATTCTTACTGTCCTTTTTAAAAGAATCCAACAAAGCACATGTCCAAATCCCAACATTGTTTACATCTGCAATAACATCATCCAACAAACTAGACATATACATACTTCTTAAAACTAGACACTGAAGTTGCACTGCATATTGAGTTAAAATATTTCATATTGAGTTAATACATGATTTCAGTAATGTGTATAAATTATCTGCATATACTCAGGTTGGAACTGCATATACTAAGATGGAATACAGGATGTCCTATTAAGTTAATATTTGTGATTGCATATACTCAGTTGCACTGCAATTTATAAACTTCCAATTTGATGTTTATAAACTTCCAATTTAATCTGGTTGCTTTTATTTCCTTCAGGTTTAATGTTTTTCGATCGGTAACAGTAGCATGAGTTCTAACTCTAGCATCTCGGAAGCAGATTGGTAACTTTGGGTTAGGGTTTCCTCGATCTCATTTGATTTTCATTACGCCTCCCTGATCTGCTTCACTGTGATCGAACGCACGCCATGGCGGCTGTCGTGCTTTTGCTCACCGTGAAGCAGTCAGGGAGGCCCAATGGCAAGTCCAACTTCACCCATCCTCTTCACCCCTCATCTTCAGAGTTGGAGAAATTCGTCTGCAACAATCCAAGCCACACACTCTTCTGTTACGTTTGCAACAACCAGGTTATAATTCTCAGTTTGTTTTCAGTTTATTTTCTGTTATTATCAGTTTATTTTCTCATGTTCTTCACCTCTCTTCTTGCATTCAATTAGGTTCTTCACCTATCTACATGCATTCAATCAGGTTCTTCACTGATACTTGCATTATCTAAAGAAAAAATCCTGATTTTTCATGTTCTTTTGTTCTATTTGTGCTAAAGATGGCTGATTTCAGGTTAAGGGTTGTTGGAGTTACTTTGTTTGTGTTGTTGTGAGTTGGTTGATGGCTAGACATTTGCTTGCATGTTGAGAACATTTGATCATAGTCTTATGTTGTATAATGCCCATGATGGAAATTTCTTGATTTGGTTCAAGTTTGTTTCGTAGAAATGGGTATTGCTTGGTTTCAAGTATTGATGGCTGCTTACTATCTTTTTGAGTACTATCTTTTTGAGGGGAATATTTATTGCTATTTTGTTGTGATTCACATTCATGTTTGGGTTTCTCATGGGTATATTTGCCTGAGCTAAGTTCTTGATTTTTTTCCTTTTTGGTGTGAAATAAATAATCTACCACCATTTTGGAAGCTAACAAGATATCACTTTAGAGTCATAGAGCATTCTTTGGATTTCTGGTTGATAGTAAGGACTTAAGTGGCATTTTTCTAGCAGGCTACTGTTGAGTTCATACTTAGGTAATATTGTGGAATGTGTGGAATTTTGGTTGAAGTTGGAAGTAGTCAATTAGAGATGTAAGCCATAGTTTTTGCTTACAAGAAGTTTTGACCCATATGAATGCTCTTTTTGGTTGAAGTGGCATTTCTGGTTGCTTACAAGAATTTTGACCCATAGTATATTTGAAATTATATGCTTTGAGTTGATTTGTTTAATTTTTTGAAATTGAACTTACCATTAAAATTTCCAATGGCAAGAACTTACAGTGTATTTCTTTAATTTGTTTAATTTAGTGTATATGTAGAACTTACAGGTCAATTTGTTTAATTTAGAAGTTTAATATGAGTAGTGAATTTACTGGTGATAATATGCTTACAATAACAGAATTTGGTGTTAAGTCATTTGGAGCATTTGGTGTGTATGCTTACTGGTGTGTGTTGATAAGATGGTATTTACTGTTAGCAAAAAAATTATATCTAAATTCAATTTAGTCACAATATTACATCAATAATGAGGACAAGATATCCAAATTTGGACAGGATAGTTAAGTTTGGACATGATATGAAAATTTGAATATCATGTCCAACATTTGAGTATTGAAAATTTTAATGTCCTGTCTAATTTGAGTAAAAGTTTAACAAATTTATAATGCAAATTGGAAAGGAACATAGGGGGCATATCCTTCTGTCATATGCTCCACCTGATGTAAAATTATATTTATAATTCAAATTAGATAATATCCTGATGTAATTTATCATGCAAATTACAGGATATTATCAAATTACAGGATATGCATATCAGGTGGAGCATATGCAAATTAGATAATTTATAATTTGCATTATAAATGCAAATTTTACATGTGGAGCATATGCATTATAATTTATAATGCAAAATTATAATGCAAAATTTTATAATGCAAAATTTATAATGCAAAATTTGCATATTAGGTGGAGCATATGCATTATAATTTATAATGCAAATTTTACAATGCAAATTATCTAATTTGCATATCCGGTGGAGCATATGCAAAATTTGCATTATAAATTATCTAATTTGCATGTTATCAAATTACTGATATGCTGTCATATGCTCCACCTGATGTCCTGCTTTCAAATTAGACATCCTGATGTAAATTTAGACATCCTGATGTAAAATTACAAATTTATAATGCAAATTAGATAATATCCTTTCAAATTACAGGATAATATCCTGATGTAAAATTTAGACGGATATGCATGTATAATTCGAAAGGATATGCATATCAAATTACATCAGGATATTATCAAATTTACTCAAATTAGACAGGATATGCAAGTAAAATTTAGACAGGATATTGAAATTTGGGTAAAATTTGGGTAAAATTTAGACAGGATCAAGTTTGAAATTAGAAGTAAGGATATGCATATAATTAGACTCAATTTCATCAAAATTAATTAGACAAATTTAATTTAGACAGGATATGCATGTAAAATTGAAATTGATCCACATGATATGCATATAATTAGACTCAATTTCATCGAAAAATTTTCAGTAACTTTTCAATAAATTTTGGTACGCAAAAATTATACAGGATATGCAAATTTTGGTACTCAAAAATTTGTTTGTTAACCTTTGATGTAATGGAAAGGAACATTGTTAACATTTGAGTATACTTTGTTAAACTTTTCAGTAACTTTACATGTGGAGCATAGGCATTATAATTTATAATGCAAAATTATAATTCAAAATTTTATAATGCAAAATTATAATTCAAAATTTTATAATGCAAAATTTGCATATCAGGAGGAGCATATGCATTATAAGATCCGCATAAAACCAATGCTCCAGCCATAGCCACTTGCATATTTGGTAACAACATCATATTGTAACACATAATAAAAGCATTTACTACCTCTGTCAATCATAATGGAGCCCTCCAATGGGTATGTTGATTCCATCATGCTACCTCTTTCGTTCTGTTAAGTTTTGTTTGGTTTATGAGATGATTAGGACTTTCTGCTTGATTTCCGATATTACTGGTGAAACTTAATATACTGATGCATGTATGCATCACAGCGTAACGATCATGTTTGTGCTCGCAAATCATAGCCATTAAGTCAATACTTCACTTCTAAGATTGATATATACCAGCTTATATTTATATGATTGATATATACCAGCTAACATTGTTATCATTGTGTGTAGTGACAGTGGGGAATGCCTTTCTTTTGGTTAGGAGGGGCTGAATGTATTTAATTAGTTTATAGGGTTTTCTCTGTTTTGCATATTGTTGGAATCTAAACCACATTGTTACATGATCATCTACATACATAAACTTCTAGGTGAATTCTTCTGGTGTACAATATTTGGTTTGGAGGATATTTGGCATTTGTATGAGCTTCTTCTTGAGCCACATTGATATGTTTGTTAGCCAAAATGTGTGCTACGGTGAATCTCTCCCCCCTAATGCTTACATGTAATTTATGAGTTGAATGTTCTTTTGATCAATGCTCTTTATAATGCATTGAAACAGATTACTATAATGCTTGCAGAAGTAGGGCTTTGTTCTTATCTTTAGAGATGCACTATGATCATTCTTACAAACAAATTTTAAGGTACTAATTGATTTTAAGTATTGATTTTGTTATTATACATTGAGTGAAAGTGTCCACATTTTGATGTGTTCTATTTGTCAACAAGTCTCCTTAAATTGAATCTTCATGTACGAATACATGTACCCATCAAGACAATTTTAAGATCAATAGCCAAATTTCATTTCTGATTTGAAGCAAACGCAGTAGTCCTTGAAAGTTTGTTTGCTTCATTAAAAATATAGGACAGAAGATTTAGTTCTCATTCAAGATTTTTTACAAATGGCGAGGCCCAACGAAGCTGGTATCTTTCAAGATGTTACAAAAATTGTTCTCTATATCTTTTTTCTGCAGCATTCCAATCTTTAAGTCTTCTTTCTTTCAGGATACGTACTGTCACATTCGTAGAAAGGATCCTGGAGGAACACTACCAAAAGCTTATGCACAACATTGGATGGTTGTTTGTCAAGAGTCGTGGGCCTTTACCTTCATGCAATTCTCCACTCTTCGATCCCCAACATCGAAACATCCCAAGTATGGATGCATACGTTGCCCCCCAAACAGGTTCAGCCTCATATTGCTGCCAATCTGACCACATGGCATCCAGTTTTACCACGAGCTACTGCCTTCGTTGATGAGCACAAGGGTTCCAGTTTTGGGAATGTGGACATATCGAATGACCCGGGTGGCTCTCATTTAGAATGTGTCATATCATATCATATATCATTGCAGTATTTTGCAGACGAAAACTGGTATACCTATACCAATATCTTTCACTTTCAATGCAGATGTGCAGGATGCACACATGGAAGCACCAATTGCAGGTGATGATATGGATATGGATGCAATACATGCATGTTCGGGTAATGGGATATGGTTCTTTTCTTTGTACATTAAAATGTCAAAATGTCACCCATAACTAAGGAAAAGCTTTGTTTGAATGCAGCATGGTCTCGACTCAACCGTCCACATATGCAAATTTTCTCCGATGTACTTGTGCATGATGCACCCGTGAACGCACCTTCTGTGAATCATAATACAGCTATGGATGCAATGCAATGCATGTTGATTCAAGGTGGAATGTGACCACCATGCTCCATTAAAGAGGTATAACAAAAGTCTGTCTAGGGAGTTGATTACAGAGCTATTGCATAGAGCTAAGGTAAATGTATCTTTATTTGAATGCAACGAGGACCAGCCTCAACAATTCATGAGTGCAAATTTGTTAATTTGAATGAACAAACTCTTCATGTTGGGCCATCCCTGAATGAATCGAGCAATGTTCAAAATGAAGCACACAACAATTTGAGGAATGAGGGGCAACAAGGCACTTGCAGGTTTTCAAAATATGGCCAATCTTTCGATAATTCCTTATTAGCAAAGAATACTGATTATGGAATCTTAGAACCTACAGAACTGCCGTATCTCCCTCATTAGCTTTTGATTGCATTTTATTTTCTATCCTTCAAAGGACAAAAACCCATAGCTGTATTGGCCAAAAAGCTGCAAATTGCATGTAGTCGTGCCTGATAACATTGGCACAATACACAATTTGAAAACGGGATATCTTGAATTTACTTTGGCAAGGCCCTCATATTTGCCTTGGCCAGGAATTCCAGCACTATCCTCTTTAGATTTTTCGTTATGCTACATAGTCGATTCCATTTTGAGTGGGAAAATGCTTTGATGATGATGATAACAAACTGCATGTTTATAACGGTTTCATTTGCTGCCGCAGGGTATTGATATGAATTTATTCTCCAGGTCTTGGATTTCTTTAATAATAGGATGGATATGCAACAACAAAATGGTATATGGTCTGTGGATGAGGTCCTTCAGGTCATTATCATGAATTGCAAATGGTGATTGTGTTTGATTTTATTGTCGATAGTTTTTGCTTCCCATTTGCATTTCTTGCTATTGTATGTCTCCAAAAGCTATGCTTTTATTGTAGAGAAAACATAGTTACTGGTTGAGAATTAGACTAGAGTACAATGGACATTTGTAACTGGACAGATGGACCTTATGGTTGTTTTGATGAATTTTGATAACATTACTAAAGTGTTCAATACAAATTTCTGAGTTAACTGTTTTTAGCTAAGCTAGAACCGTTGGAATTCATTCTCAGTACTTCATTGATAGATAAGGAATTTGGCTTATAAAGAGAACGAAGTTGGATGCCCAATTGATGTTTGTTGATTGGTATATGATAATCAATTTCCCCTGGTGGTCTGTAATGCATGATTTTTGCACCCTGTTGTTACATGTTTCACATTTCATTGAGAAGCAAATAAATTCAATCTTGCTATACTTAAATTTCCATGAACCAACAAAAGTCCTTAACAAGAATATCCCAGTTTGATAAGGATTTGCTAAGGATTTGCACTATCATTTGCACTCATTTGAACTCTCTCATTTTTTATATTGCTAAATACTCCATTTTTTAGTTTCACAGTAAGTTTAAAAATAAGCATTCATGTTTCTCATAATTGCTCATTTTTCATGTTTTAGTTAGAGGGAGTAAATGAGTTTTAGGTGCTCATTTTCTATTTTTGGATTTTTGTTTCTTGGAGTATACTGAGTTTTATTGTGCACATGAGTTTTAGTTTTTGGCGTATAATAAGTTGCTAAAAGTAATCATATCAATGTATTTTCTTAAAACTCATTACCTCATTTTTACATGAAAAAATAAATACTGAAATAATCCTGTAAATACCAAGGGTAAAATGGATTTACTCCCAAGCATTAGTCCATTAAATCATTTTTTCTCAATATTAACCCAACCCCAAGCATTTGATATTACACCAATATTTTCTGTTTAAAATATCAGTTGAGTCCAGTTTTTGTTGTTATGTTTGTCCAGTTTTTAAATGAGTCCAGTTAGTGTTGAACAACACCAAGTTGATTTGCATTATTCTAATTTGTGTTGAAATAACACCAAGTTGATATGCATTATTCCAATTTGTGTTTTTCTGGGGTAACAGGATATAAAGTCCAGTTTTTATCCTTTTTGATGGTGTATAGAGATATAAAGTTAAACACTGAAATTTATATCTAGACTTTATATCTGGTCCATTTTTAACATATGGTCCATTATGTAACAAGATATAAAGTCCAGTTTGATGGTAAGTCCAGTTTGATCTTGAATATTCTTAGTAGTTAACATATGTAATTTCAGTTTGTTTGTGCTAACCTAAAATGAACTTCCTCAGTTTGATGTTAAGCCCCTGATATGTTAACCCCCCATGTAATTTCAGTGGTTACGAAATGTAATTTCAGCTTGAATAACCTATTCCCCCAATACACCATATGTTAAAAATAATCTTAGTGCAGAACTAAAATGAACTTTATATCCTGATCTTGAATCATACATCATATCCTGTTAATTTACTCTTGCTACAAACAATCAAAATTGAGTGATTTTTTGTTGGTTGTTTATTTCAGGTTGTTTGTAGAAATTTGGATTGATATGGCTGAATGCCAAAACTGAAACCTTTCAGTCACCAAGAACTCCATCACACAAAAATTGGAATCATATCATAACTGTTAAACAAAAATTGGGAGTAGTTAGCCATATGGGTAACTGTTAAAAAACATTTGTTAGGTGATTGTTGTCTATAGTTCAGTTATATATGTAGCTGTTTGCTATTTGTTCAATAATATATAATGAATTTCATCATTCTAGATGTTATAGCAGAATATTATCCACAGATTGAAATGCTTGGGGGTTTAATGAAATGTTTATGAATATGTTAATCATTGTTAATCATTGTTAATCTTTTTCTAAAATTTTGAAATGGATTTTCATAGTTAATCATTGTTGATAATGATTTCTCCATAAACCTTTGACAAAGATGGCTTGTAGTTCAGGCTTAGTGTTGTTGCCTTGAGTTGCAGCATGATTAGTAAGGGGAGATCATCTGTAGTGGATGAAACAAGTTAAGATCGCTATATTGTCCAGGCATTTCATAATTGAGGATGTGCCTGCCTCCCATGGAATTAAGAAGCTCAAATGACATGTATTAGGATGTGCCTTCATTTTTTCTGAAATCATAGGGAAGATCAGAAAATAGAATTTATCATTGAATCCTTTATTCAAATAGAGTATTGTCTGCTGTATCTATTGCATTTCTGCTTGCGTTGGCATCATGTTTCCATCTTGAATTTCCTATTACTCATGTCATCGGCTTTCCTTCATGTACAAAGAAGCATAGAAGCCATGGCCTGAACACGTGTCGTCATCGTATATGGCCCACAGGGATTGCCTATAATGCCAGTTGCCAGGCAAGATCATAATTCATGCCCACCATGCATGTGCACGACCCCATGAAGGTCATAGATCTGACAGCCAAATAAATTGGATATCTCTCACATGCTATGCTAACTTTATGTGTGAATTGAAATGCATTATGCCATACTAATTTAGGGCTATCTGATACCATGCTTATTGTTAAAATGTTATATTGTTAATATTCACCCAAATGGACAAGGTGAGTGGTTTACTCACAATATTTGTTTACATTGTTTAGGCTTTAAAATATTTTCGGTGATTGTAAAATCATCTAATTTGTTTACAATTGGTGGGTATCCATTAATTTTTAGTAACATCATTTAATATTGATTATAAAGCCATGCACAGAATTTTGTGAGTTCTGAACCCATTGGCGGCAAAAATTGTCGTGGGGAAAAAATTGACGTTTCTCTGAGTTGAATTTGACCTTTAATTTGACAGGTCCACAGAGGTTTTCAAATCCTCTCTTAACATTTGTTCAGGTGCTCCTTGCTCGCTCAATCACCAGTAAAGCTTGGTTCCTTTTCTCACTCAGTTTGGTTGTTGCTCGGTGGTTCAAATCTGTAATTCAAAGTTTTTCTATTCAAAGTTCTCATCCATAATTCAAAGTTTTTAAGTTCCAATTTCTATTTTTTGCAGAAATACATCAAAGTTCGGTGGTTTTCAATTCTCTCAGGTAATTCACTGATTTTTTATGCCAGGAACACCAAAGTTTCTCTAAGCCATGTTGTTTTCTGTTTTTATGCCCAGAATCATTGAATAGTTGGATTTTTTTTTCTGTTTTTCAGGATATGTTTTTTTTATTTGGGCTAAAGCTCTTTGTTTTTTGAATCATTGGTGTTTGTTGTATCTCATGTAATTTTTTCAGGTTCTCTTAACATCAATTTGCCTAAAGCTCTCCGTGTGTTTTTGATTTGGGCTTAATCCTCACTATTGTATTAATTAATTAGTTTAATTTAATTTCGGTTCCAAGTAATACCCATGGTCTTCATACAGAAAAATTGTGCATGGAAGCAAATATGATAATCAACTGAAAACAAGCAAATTTAAAACACCAAAGTTTGGTTCTTAGTTTAATTGTTCCGAATTTAAAACATCAAAGATCCGGGCTTACTTGCTTATCATGTGAACAAACCTGTTTAATAAATCAGTTCACAAATTTTTCTGTTCATAAATTTTGATAACCTGTTTAATAACTTGGATGTTTTAAATTTGTGAACAAACCTGTGTAAAATTGACGTAATTTTGTGAACATGAAAATTATATCCAAGTTTTCATGTTCAGAGTTGTATCCAAGTTTTCTTGATCCACATGAAACATGATGTCTAAAAGTTTATAACTCTGTATACAGACTTCATGTTCAAAGTTTAAACTTCGTAACAAACTTGATTGTATGCAGACTTCATGTTCAGAGTTGTATCCAAGTTTTCATATTCTGTTCAGAAATTTCATGTTCACAAATTTAAAACATCTAAGTTTGTTCAAGTTTCATGGTTAACACCAAATTTTATTTAAACATGTATTTTAGTGCCTGTAAGCAAACATGAACACATGTAGTTAAAAGGCATGTTCATGTTTCATGGTTCAAGTTTGATCTCAGCTTTAAGATTGGTTCATTTAGATGTTGTTAGTTAGCAAGATCAGGATCACAAATATTTTAGTGAGTGAATCCCATGTTTGCTTTCAGGCACAATTGATAAAACATCAATCTGATTTCTCAATTGATTTGCATGATAAGCAAATTATGATGTTTTAGCTAGATTTGTGAATTTGCTTACATGCCAAACTGATTTGCATGTTTGATAACATGATAATTTGTACTCTGTGATGCGAGAGTATTAAGTCAACTGATTTCATATTTTGTGAACATGAAAATATCAAACTGAAGTGGATCTAATTTATATGAACTGAAATGGACCTAATTTATATCAAACCTGAAAAATATTATATCATTGACTAAAACTATTGGAAACATTGTGGAGCTAATCTGAAATATGAACATTTATATCAAACATTGTGGATCTAATTTATACCAAACATGAAAATCTTCATGTATCCTGTCATCCTGTTTTCATGCTCCACTGAAGTGGAGCTGATCACAGTTGTATTTGATTTTTTTGTACCCCAATGCATCATATGACCTGATTGGGAAAGTTACAGGTGAAAATTTCAAATGGTTACAAAATATTAACTGATATTTTCATTTCATGTTCACAAAAGTTCCTATGGATGCAGTCTTAATGCTCAAAAAAGTTCATGTTCATAAAGTTCATGATCATGTTTAGATTTGTATACAGACTTCATGTTCATTTTTTTTCATCTTTGGGCCATCACCGGGAGGAATCGCCTCCTACACCACCATCAAGCCCATGTTTGTCAATGAGAAAATATGGCAAGTATTGCTGGAGTACTGTATCGTATAAGTATCATGGGAATTGCTATCTTTATTTTCAATGCAACATGAATTAGTTATGTCAAGAATTTTTGGAGCAAGTATTTATGTGCAATTGCCACAGGTATTACTAGAGCAAGTATTTTTGGTGTGGTCTGGCTTATGGCAGTGTTCTGGAGCTTATGGCTAAGTGTCAATAAGCAAATTTGATAAGTATGGTTGGAGAAATGTATCATATATGTACCATGGGAATTGCTATCTTTATTTTTAATTGCAACAGGTATCGGTTATGTAAAGTATTTTCGGAGCAAGTATTTGTGAGCAATTAAAGTTATGTCAAGTATTTGTAAGTATCTGTATGTTTATGTATAACTTCTTAGGCTTATTAAATTTTGTTGGTATAATGTGTCCCCTTCTTACTCTGGGATGTGAATAGGGTGCCCTCATCATCAGATTTCCTTTCGGGTATTGGTTTGTCTAATGTCCAATGTAGCTTCAATATTTTGTACATGGGCAGTCCAGTTGCAAATTTCTCATCGACATCAGATTCATAGCATGAGGAGCAAAGCAACAACTAGAAGACCATATCAGAGAAACGTAAAAGAGAGAGGTGGGGCATCATCAGTGTATGTTTTGTCAATGGATGTTTAGAGCCATAACAAAGAAAAAGAAAAGGAGATATGTCATTGTATCAATTTCAAGTTTTGTCAATGTATGTTTAGAACAAGGATTTGGCAATATATCAAGTTCTGGCGATATCAATATCAAGTTCTGGCAAAGTATATTTGGCAATGTAAATTTAGACCAAGGATTTGGCAATGTATCAAAATCAATTTCTGGCAATGTATCAATATCATAATTATGAGAATGTATGTTGGAATCATAGTTCTGGCAATGTATCAATATTATAATTATGATAATGTATTTTGGCATCGTAGTTCTGAAATATATTTTGGAATCAAAGTTCTAGGAATCAAGTTAGCGAATCATATTATATACATGTATCAAAGTAGCTGAATCAGTTTACAAAATGATTTTCATATAAATCAATGTATCAAATTTATTGTTATATCCATTTTCTGGCAAAATGAATGTTATATCCATGTATCAAAATGATTTTTATATTTCAGCTTGGAGCATATGCCATTGTCCTTAACAAAAGGAAACAACAAACATTTTTACGCTAATTTGTTGTTCCGCGCCGAAGCCGTCCGCACCGAATTTGTTGTTATGCGTCGAATTTGTTGTTCCGCATCAGCACCGAATTTGTTGTACTGCACCGAAGGCGTCCGTGCCGTTAAATATTTTTATGCTAATTTATTGTTCTGCACCAAATTTGTTGTTCTACGCTAATTTGTTGCTTTGCGCCAAAGGCGCCACGGCAAATTTATTGTTCTGTGTCGAATGTGCCGGTGTCGAATTTATTGTTCTGTGCTAAAGGCGCCTGTGCTGCTAAATTTTTTACGATAATTTGTTTTTCCTCGCTGAAGGCGCCCGCCAAAGTTCCGTGCTGAATTTGTTGTTCTAGGAAAATTTTTTGTTCCGCGCTAAAGGCACCAGCATCGAATTTGTTGTTCTGTGTCGAAGGCGCCCTCGCCGAATTTGCTGTTCTGTGTCGAATGGGCCTGCGCTATATTTGTTGTTCTGCGCCGAAGGCGCCCACGTCGAAGTCGGCCGTGTTGATAAATATGTTTACGCTAATTTGTTATTCTTTTAAATTTTTACGGTGGAAATATTTTTTGGGGGAACAAAGCTTTCGCGGGGAAAATCTTAAATGAACCGTGCCCGCGGGCACGGGTTATGACTAGTATATATATATAACTTAACTTAACATATATAAATATTACGTCTCCCTTTCTTTATTGTGTTGTCTTCTCTTTCCCCTTTCTTTTTTATTTCTTTTTTTGCTTCTTTTTGCACCAGGGGAGGGGGATCAAGAGGATGCGGCCTAGGGGCGGCTGGGCGATGCAAGGGGCGGTGCAAGGTGCTGGGGGCGGTGGCAAAGGGGGCTGGGCGGTGCAGGGGGGCTTGGGGACGGTGCAAGGGGGGCACGGCGGGCAGTAAATGGGGCTGGGCATGGCGCTGCGCAAGGGGGCCGGCGGCTTGGAGGCTATGGCGACGCGACGTTAGGCAGCGGGGTCGGGCACGGCCAGGCGACGGCGGGCGCGCTTGCGGCTAGTTGGGTGGCGGCCTGAGGAGTTGGGTGATTCGGGTTGAATATTGCATATTTAACCCCCCATTTAGCCCTATTTTAAGTTTATATGATGCTTAATTGGTCTCTAATACGTTCGTATTTTGTATACCATCAACTATTAGAGAAATCACTTGATTTGAGCACAAAACAGTAATAAACTGAGTATTTCTGCACTTTTTATATTTTACATGGTTAGGTCTCAATCTCACTCTTCCAACGACTATTTATTTGTAATTTTCCGAGATCTGTGCTAATTACTGTGAATTTTTGAATGTAAAATACCATTTAAAATGCAGAAATACGCAAGAAATACTGTGAATATACGTCGCAAACCGCCACGTGGCAGCATCTGCTCGTCGACGTTTCATCCAACAGAACACAACGTGCAGCCGACGCGGCCTCCTTCCAGCCGTTGGATGAAGATCCATTGGCTGATATCGCATCCGCCCCGATACTAACGCGGGGGCGACGTGGCTCAATCTGAGCCGTCGCCCCCAAATCCAACAGCTCACATCGATGCGGAGCGAACAAAATTCCTGGGACACGTGGCGCTCATCTGTCGGTTCCTGCCCCATCTGATGGCGCTCAGCAAAGGGCGACGCGACAGCGTACAGGCTGTTATCTCTCATCTGAAGGCGGAGATCGGCTCCGCTCGAATTCAAAAGCGCAGTGGTGTTATACATATCCCGCTGCGACGTGGCGACATCCGAGCGACGCCCCGCTCGAATCCAACGGCCGTCATTCACCCCGAGCTGAGATCGGAGAGCAGCGACGAAGCGGGCGCGCGCAAGTGAAGATCCGCACCCGAATGCCACGCGTCGTCTCCAGGGCCAATCCCGCGTTTATCCAACGGCCATAAATTGATCCGATGGTCGGTTGCGGATCCAAGCAGGTTTAGAGCAGATTTGAGCGATATTTTCGGGTCCGATACCGACCTAATTCCCCTATAAATACCCTAGTATTCCAGAGGGTATTCTAGACCAGTTTGAGCGTATTTTGAGCGTATTAGAGGGGTTTACAGAGCGTATTTTCATGAGATTTTCTAGGGCTTTGGAAACAGAGAATAGAGGGTCTTGCAGAAGAATTTCAGAGGCTTTTTGAAGAGTTTTGGTGATCGAAATCTCAACTTTACTCCTGTATTTCACGTATTTAGCATGTATTTTGATGTTTTGATCATGTATTTGCTAATGAAACTGAGTTTTCTCATCTCCATGCGTGGCTAGTGACCTCATGTGTTGGTTGTGATGTAGTTAGGGCTATGTGATCGTTGATTTTGTTGTCTTTTCGCCATATATGCATGTTTTAATCACGTATTTCATCGATTTCTATGTATAATCTAATTAAGGATGTTAATCGGAGACGTGTACATGCTTAATTGAATATGATCTGATGAGACTTATTCGTGATACAATCCGAGAGGATGTATCGTAACCCGAGAGGGCACTTGTGCGTACTTTCCTTATGAAATCGACGTTTTACGTGACTACTTTTTGGCACTCTTGTGTACGCGTTTTATTGCCATACTTTCCGACGTTCTCATGCCATAGCCGGATGAAACGTTGAGTTATAGAAAAGATATTCAAAATCATCGATTACAAAACCCTTAACGAAATCACAACCGACACATGCTCCTCTTATTGGCTCTCTATATCGACCCCCCATACTTGCTTTAGTTTTAATTTCTTGTCTACTCAAACCGTCATCACAATTGTCTCACAATCGAAAGGTGGTAATTTTTCATCGTTTTATTAATCTTTTGAAATTGATTCTTTTGGTTTACAGACTGTCCCGTGGATTCGATACCTGACTCTCCAGGTTTACTACTTGATCGATCTCCTGCACTTGGGAGTAGCACTCACATCTTTTGAGACGAGTCAAGTTTTTGGCACTGTTGCCGGGGACAGCGGTATTTGTGATCCAAACTTTCAGTTTCTCTCGAGGAATATTCGGTGAGATCTTTCCATCTTTTAGTTTAGGATTTTTATTTTCTTCCTAAAAACACATAAAAATTTAAAAAACATAATTAAAAAAGGAAACATCTTTTTCTGCTAGTTTATGTGGCATAGATCCACTACTTCACATAGATTAGTACGAACAGAAAACATGGCTAATAATAATGATGGAGCACACATCACACCACCTACACAAGAAAGGCCTTTGGAAATATATGTGCCATCTAGGGTGGTGACTGATTCATGCATAGTTTTACCTGCTGATGCTCATACTTTTAATCTGAAGCCAGGTGTAATTCAACTCTTAGCATCTTACCATGGCATTGAAAATGATAATCCTTATTTGCATGTCAGAAACTTTGAAGAAGTATGCTTAACACAGATGGATGGAAAAATTAGCTCTGATTCGGTTTATCTTAAACTATTTCCATTCTTGCTGAAAGATAAAGCTAAACATTGGTTTAATTCTTTGCCACCTAGATCCATCTCTATTTGGTTACAATTCCAAACAGAGTTTTTTAAAAAATTCTTTTCTTTGCAGAGGACCCATGCCTTAAAGCGATAGATCATGTCCTTTTCACAGAAGGAGAGGGAGTCGTACGACCAAGCATGGGATAGGTTCAAAGACCTTCTGATCGCTTGTCCACACCATGGATACAACAAAGGCCGTGCTATTGGATTCTTTTACGACGGCCTGCAGCCGCAAACTAGGCAATACGTGGAGATGATGTGCAACGGCGAGTTCTTTCAGAAAACTCCTACGGAAGCATGGGAATACATGGAGACCATAGCAGAGCATGCGAGGAGATGGGAGTCTACTTCAGAGTTTGACAGCTCGGAGCCACTTCCTCCATCTAAAGGGGGCATGCACTCATTGAAGCCAGACGATGCAATAAGAGCGCAAGTGGATGTATTGTTGACGCAGATGCTACAAGGCCTAGAGTTTAGAGCCGCAAAAGCAGTCGAAGCTGGACCGTTCTGTGCCATTTGTGAGCAGCCCACTCATGACACGTCGGTTTGCCCTGCGATTCCTGCTATGAAAGAGACCATAAGGAACCCACAAACTAAAGTGAATTGGGTGTCCAATCAAGGGGTAAATTCGAACACTTTCAACTCTTCTTGGAAGAATCACCCAAATCTGAGATGGGGACCACAGCAGTCGGCACAACAGACGACCACTCCTTACCAACATCCAATCATGCAAGCAATCAAGTGAAGAAGGAGCAGAGCACTGATATAACAGTACTTTAGCAAATGATGCAGATGCAGAACCAACAACAACACCAGCTTCAGCAACAATTTCAGCAGTAGTTTCAGCAGCTTAACGAAAAGTTTTCCAAAATTGCTGCATCTTTAGAAAATGGTACTCTACCAGATCAATCTGTTGCAATTCCTAACATAAATTCCTCCTCTTTTTCAGGTGACAACGTAAAACCATGCAAGGCGGTGACTACTTTGCGTAGCAGAAAAGAGATAGAAAAGCCAGAGCCACTTAGGCATGAACAAATAGTCGAGGAGAAAGAGGATAGGCTTGTACCACAAAAGCTGCAGGAGGAGGAGAAAAGATTGGAAAAGGAGGAGGTCAAAGAAAAGGAGCCTGAACCATATACACCTCCAGCTCCATTTCCACAGAGGCTAGCACCACCTTCAAAAGATAAGTATCAGGCAGAAATTAGGGACATCTTCAAACATGTAAAAATTAATATTCCCTTGCTTGATGCGATAAACCAAGTGCCTGCCTATGCTAAATTTTTAAAGGACTTATGCACTGTGAAACGGACGCTTAATGTGAAAAAGAAAGCTTTTCTCACGCAACAGGTAAGTGCCATAGTTCAACATAACACTCCACCTAAATACAAAGATCCAGGTTCCCCTACTATTACATGCACTATAGGAACAAAGAGATATGGGAATGCGTTGCTTGATCTGGGTTCGAGTGTGAATATTTTGCCTTACTCTGTTTTCTTGAATCTAGGTGTAGGAGAGCTGAAACCAACACCAGTGGTGCTACAGTTAGCAGACAGATCAATGAAAGTTTCAAGAGGTTGCATGGAGGATGTTTTAGTTCAGGTGGACAAGTTCTACTGCACCGTGGATTTCATCGTCCTAGACATACATGGACCACCTTCTAGTAACATCACTCCTGTCATTTTGGGACGTCCATTCCTAGCTACATGCAATGCCGTAATCAATTGTAGGGATGGACAGTTGAAAATAACGTTTGGTAACATGAAGCTTGAATTAAATATCTTTAAATCATGTAAGTTGCCCACGGGTGTTGAAAGTATTGAAGAGGTATGCTTTATTGAAAATTTGATTGAAGACTACTTTGAGGCTGAGTATGAATGTGACTCTAATTATATTGAATATAATTTTGATGATATTAATGAGTCTTATTTTGTGCATGGCACTCCTGAAAAATCAAGGGAAGCATGGGCACCGAGGTTTGAACCATTGCCAGCTGGACTACCACCACAACTACCCTCTGACGTGGAGCATCCAAAGCTTGAGCTTAAGCCATTGCCGGACTACTTGAAGCATGCATTCCTTGGAAAATATGAGACTTTCACTGTGGTAATATCCTCCAAGAACACTCATTGCTTGATGTGCTTAGGGAACATAAAGGAGCCATTGGATGGTCCATTGCAGACATCAAAGGTATAAATCCCTTAACTTGTACACATCACATTTATCTTGAGGATGATTCAAAACCTACGCGTGAAATGCAACGTCGGTTAAACCCTACGTTAAAAGAAGTGGTAAAAGGTGAGGTTCTTAAATTACTTGATGCTGGAATTATTTATCCAATCTCTGAAAGCAAGTGGGTTAGTCTAACTCAAGTCGTGCCTAAGAAATCTGGTTTAACTATGGTTAAGAATGAAAATAATGAACTCATACCTATGCGAACCACCACTGGATGGAGAATGTGTATTGATTATAGGAAGCTTAATTCGAAAACAATAAAAGACCACTTTTCTTTACATTTCCTAGATCAAATTTTAGAAAGAGTGGCTGGTAATGAATATTATTGTTTTCTAGATGGCTACTCAGGTTATTATCAGATAGAGATTGCTCTAGAGGATCAAGAGAAAACCACTTTCACTTGCCTCTTTGGAACTTTCGCATTTAGGAGAATGCCATTTGGTCTATGCAATGCACCTGCTACTTTACAACGTTGCATGTTGAGCATCTTTAGTGATATGGATGAAAAGATAGTAGAAGTATTTATGGATGATTTCTCTGTATATGGCACTTCCTTTGAAAATTGTTTATCTAACTTGGCCCTTGTTTTGTGCATGTGTAAAGAGAAGAACTTGCTACTCAATTGGGAAAAGTGCCACTTCATGACTACAGACGGTTTGGTACTTGGTCACTTAGTTTCTAAAGTAGGTATTCAGGTGGACAGGGCAAAAGTGGAAGTAATAGAGAAGTTGCCAATGCCAAAAAGCGTCAGAGATATTCGTTCCTTCTTGGGACATACAGGATTCTATAGACGCTTCATAAAGGATTTCAGCGCTATCTCTCGACTTCTTTGCAATTTATTAACTTCAAATACTGAATTTATTTGGACGCAAGAGTGTCAAAGTTCTGTTGAAAAACTGAAATCCTTACTTGTCTCATCGCCTATTTTACATGTTCCAGATTGGACTCTTCCTTTTTAGATAATGTGTGATGCGAGTGATTACGCAGTGGTGGCGGTTCTTGGAAAAAAGAAAGAAAAAGTTCCTTATGTGATTTACTACGAAAGTAAGACCATGAACGATGCTCAAAGAAATTACACGACAACGGAAAAGGAATTACTTACTGTGGTATTTGCGTTGGACAAGTTCAGGAGCTACATTTTGGGATCACCCATCGTCGTCTATACGGACCATTCTGCACTCAAATATTTATTATCTAAAAAGGATGCAAAACCTAAACTTATACGATGGATTCTTCTTTTACAGGAGTTCAACATCGTGATACGAGACAAAAAGGGAGTGGAGAATCATGTTGCAGACCACCTCTCTCGATTGACGGTAGGCACAGAGTCATCAGATACACCGTTGAGAGATTCCTTCCCGATGAGCAGCTCTTCACCGTCTCTACTCTACCATGGTATACGGACATAGTGAATTATTTGGTGACAGGTAGAACTCCATCACATTGGCCCTCTCTTGATTTTAAACGTTTCAAACACGAGGTAAAATCTTTCTACTTTGACGATCCATATCTCTTTAAATATTGTGGAGACCAAATTGTGAGACGATGTATACATGATCATGAGATTAGTAGTGTTTTACAGTTTTGCCATGATGGGATATGTGGAGGACATTTTTCTGCTCAAAAAACGGTTGCAATAATTTTACAATGTGGTTTTTTTGGCCCACCATGTTTAAAGATGCATATGCTTATTGTAAATCATATGCGTGTTGTCAACAGTTGGGGGGAATCTCAAAAAAAAATATGATGCCTTTAAATCCCATGTTAGAGATAGAAATATTTGATTGTTGGGGGATTGATTTTATGGGACCTTTTTCACCTTCGTTTGGTTATGTCTTCATACTCGTTGCGATTGATTATGTTTTTAAATGGGTGGAAGCTATTTCTTGCAGGTCTAATGACACATCCATCGTGCTAAAGTTCCTGAAAGAAAATATTTTCGCATGTTTTGGAGTGCCAAAGGCCATTATAAGTGATGGAGGTTCCTACTTTTGCAATAGGCAAAGTTTGGGGTGACACATAAATTTTCAACTCCATACCACCCCCAAACGAACGGACAAGCTGAACATGCAAATAGGGAGATCAAGAATATACTTCAGAAAACGGTGAATCCCACGGGCAAAGATTGGATTCTTCGCTTGCCTGAAGCTTTATAAGCATACAGGACGGCATACAAGACCATTCAAGGGATGTCCCCTTACCGTTTAATTTATGGAAAAAATTGTCATCTTCCTGTTGAATTAGAACATAAATCTTATTGGGCTATCAAATCATTAAATTTGCTTGATGACTCATCAAATGATTCTCGTAAATTGCAGATTTTGGAGCTTGAGGAGTTATGGAGGGAGGCATATGAAAATGCAAAATTGGCGAAGGAACGACTGAAAGCTGTGCACGACAAGGCGATCCTTCGGAAAGAATTCAAGCTCGGGGACAAAGTTCTTCTTTATAACTCACGATTGCATATATTTCCAGGGAAGATACGTTCCAAGTGGTTGGGTCCATTTCATGTCAAACAAGTTTTTCCACACGGAGCAGTGATTGTGGTGAATGAAAAGGATGGAAGCGAGTTCAAAGTCAACGGGCAACGACTGAAACACTTTCAAGAACTTTGGAACAAGGATGTCACGAACTGCTTCCCTAAAATGGAGGCGAGACGTGAAAAGGTCCGCACGAGAGTGGAGCTGTGAAGCCCCAAACCCGATAAGCGTAAATAAAACATAAGCAGGTCCCTGTAACCACAAACGGAGCAACAATAATAATAAAAGGGGAGACAGAAATAAAATTCTCATATCTCATAAATTGTCCAACATGAAAATAAGTTCAACATCCAGAAAAGCCACCAGGCTAAAAGAAAGAGTCTAAGGCCCAGAACAAGGCCAACAAAAGCAACAATGTCACAGTATAGGTGCTACGCACCGACAACAAAACAGCAGTCTAAACAGAGGAAAACACAACGAAGACACTAGGACTGGTCCCCAGTGTCCACGTACTCCCCGTCAAACACAAGCTCGGGCTCGGCGTCAGCAAACACCTCATCCTCAACAAGGTACTCAGGCTCGGGATCTAACATGTGTCACACAAAAGAGTAAAGGGGCACATGTCAGCAAGTCTAAAGGACTTGGGCAAGGAAACTGAAAGTAAGGCAACTAGCAACCTAGCAGTTTAGTATGCATGACATGGCAGTTATAACATGAGGGCACAAGCAAGACATGGTGAACAATAAGTACAAGAGAACAATTATCGGGACAAGACAAGAGTAGCCAAGCTACTAACAATCTCAATCAATTCACTATTCACGTTTCACTGTTGTTTGTAGATGTTTACGCCTTACAGCTGAATGGTTTCACATTCACGCTGATTGGCCGCTTAACAACTACCCCAAAACCCAGAGTTTACGCCTTACCACTGCAGTTGCTGATCGGGCAGACTCCCAGTTGATTGGCCGCTTAACTCTTACCCCCAATACCCACACGTAATCGAGCCAGGGTCCCCGCACACGAGCTCAGTAAATGAGCCGGGGTTGCCCCGCACAGGAGCTCGCATTCTAGTTCACGATTCATAAACAATTGGCGTAGGGGTGCACCTAGCCGGAAACAAGCAATTCGGGCATTGGCTATCAACCAACACATGGCCCGCTTCTGGAACACGAGCCAGGAACACAAACATTGTAGCGAAGCTACGCATTCACGGGAACACTTTAAGAATGCAATGACATGACAATTAATTTGCGTACCGTTAATAGGAATTAAACATGACATGGTAATTGTGCAACATGATATATGTCGAAACTAGCTTCGTTGTCAAGCTAGTTCCCCAATTTGCGCCTAGGCGAGTATCATTTCGTCACCTAGCCTCTTTTACGCCTACAACAAGCAAGATGGCCTAAAACATGGCCTAAACCCTAAGTGGCAAGTTTCACTTGCCTAGCACCGGGGATGACGATCACGAAGGTTCGTCTCGCGGATTGTAATCTACGGGGAAATCACTGTAATGGGGAAACAATCATCAAAATAACATTCATTTCATTAGGGTTTCATAAAAATACAAATAGGTTATGAAAACATCAAGAGATCGATTTCTTACCGTGAGGAGGCGAAAGAAACACTCCGGAGAACCTAGGGACCAGATCTGGAAACGAATGGAGAAGTTTGGAGAACTAGGGTTTTTGGGGGATTTTGGGGATTTGATGAGATTTTGGGGAAGATGAGGGGTAGAATGTGTTGAGGGATGGTTTCGATGATGGATCTTGGGCTTGGAATGAAGGAATAAGGGTTTGAGGAAGATGGGGGCTCAATGGGGGAGAAACTAGGGTTTTTGGGTCGAGTGGAGGGAGAAGAAAACGTTTGGGAGGGGTTTAAATAGGATGGGCTGGCGGCTGCCCAGAAATTAGGGTTTTAACACAGATTAGTCGGTCAAAGAGCAACCATTGACCGAATAGTTTGGCAACTAGTCGGTCGGTCGACCAACGCAGACCGACTAAGTGTAAACAGTAACTTCTGAACGAAAATAGGATTTAGATTTAGTCGGTCGATGAACAACTACTGACCGACTAGTTTGACATCTAGTCGGTCGGTGAACGTTCTTAGACCGACTAAGAGTGAACAGTACTGATACTAAAATTTAGATGATGTGTTAGTCGGTTAAAGAAGCATTGCCGACCGACTAGTTTGCAACCTAGTCGGTCAACCAACGTTCTTAGACCGACTAACGATAAACAGTAACTCCTGAGAAATTTAGAAAGCCAACTAGTCGGTCCAAGAAGGATTGCCGACCGACTGGATCGTCATCTAGTCGGTCGGTGCCCCTTCTTACACCGGCTAATAAGCACCAAAAGTTCCGATACGGAGCGCGGAGCTCCGGGATCGATTCCTAAAACTCCTAGGCTTGATCTAATAGTAAGATACGACCGTTGTGAAGCCCGTCACAAATGACTTGCTCCGAAATCGACGATCCTAAAGAAGAAACGAGAAAACACGACGAAACGATCGAAAATGAAAGTTACGGAGACGAAAACCACATATGAGGAGAAAATCCACCAAGACATATATTATATTATAATAAATCCAGATACAAGCAAACCAGTCGTTACAAAGGAGGACACGACCATGGAGCTTACGGATACACCTTCAGGTGGCACTTAAACCGGTGTGTTCTTTCCTTACTCGATAGTAGTAGATTTTCTTTGCTTTATTTTACACTTTTTTTTGGAATTTTGCCTATAGTATGCTCTTTTCAACTTTGAGGACAAAGTTTGTCTTTAAGTTGGGGGGAGTGTATTAGACTTTTTTGGTTAGGATTTTTTTCTCTATCTTAAAAAAAGGAATAAATCACCATCACTCACCCTATAACCATCTCTTAGCCCTCTTAAAGTGTCACTTTATCGGATGATTACGATTGATTGAGTTCTAAAAATTATTTATGGCGTGAATTAATTTTTATTCCTTCATGGAATTACTGTTAATATGTTATTCATGAAAACTTTCAATTGTCATGATTAATATTTCGAAATAATTTGAATTTATTTCATGCATGCTACGAAGAGGAAAAAGCTTAAGTATACATGATTTATTAGAATAGTATTCAAGTTGAAGAGGAATTTGGCCATTGTTACTACTGTTTATGTTCATATTTATGGGTGTTGAGTTGCTTACAAAAAAAAGAGAAGAGAAAAAAAGATGAAGAAACAAAAAAAAATGAAATGAATAAGTGTGTCACTAAATAAATAATTTGGTTGGCTAGAGTAGTACAGTCCGAGGGTCCTTTTGGCCTAATGCCCTAGTATCGTCTGATTTGGGAGCCATTGAACGAAAACTCACTCATTTGATGGAGCGATCCAAGTTATACATTTTTCCGCAAATGTTGCTTTATGCGCGTTACGCGGAACTAATAAAAGAAAAAGGAAAAGAAAAAAATGGTGAATAAACTAAGCAACTTCAATACCCATGATTTGAATGATCTTTTTGAGATGCCAATTCCTTGGAAATGAGAAAACTAGAATATAACGACGTGTTATACTTTCGCTTGCGCAAAACGATGTTTGCATGTTATTTATTCAAATTAAATTAGAGAAAATATCTTGTGATTGATCTTATTCATGAATTATGTATATTGATGGTCAAGATCATGTTGGAAAGCGTATTATTGACCCATGCCCTAAGCGATTGATAGAATTTATTGTTTTACTAATCATCCTTCTTCATCGCTCTTTTTGCTAGGGACTAGCAAAACGCTAGTTGGGGGTGTGATTTGGGTTGAATATTGCATATTTAACCCCCCATTTAGCCCTATTTTGTGTTTATATGATGCTTAATTGGTCTCTAATACGTTCGTATTTTGTATACCATCAACTATTAGGGAAATCACTTGATTTGAGCACAAAACAGTAATAAACTGAGTATTTCTGCACTTTTTATATTTTTCATGGCTAGGTCTCGATCTCACAATTCCAACGACTATTTATTTGTAATTTTCTGAGATCTGTGCTAATTACTGTGAATTTTTGAATGCAGAATACCATTTAAAATGCAGAAATACGCAAGAAATACTATGAATATACGTCGCAAACCGCCACGTGGCAGCATCCTGGTCGTCGGCGCTTCATCCAACGAAACAAACATGCAGCCGACGCGGCCTCCTTCCAGCCGTTGGATGAAGATCCATTGGCTGATATTGCATCCGCCCCGATACTAACGCAGGGGCGACGTGGCTCAATCTGAGCCGTCGCCCCCGAATCCAACAGCTCACGTCGATGCGGAGCGGGTGAAATTCCCGGGACACGTGGCGCTCGTCTGTTCCCGCCCCATCTGACGGCGCTCAGCAATGGGCGACGCAGTAGCGTACATGCCGTCGATCTCTCATCCGTTGGCGGAGATCGGCTCCGCTCGAATTCTAAAGCGCATCGGTGTTATACATATCCCACTGCGACATGGCGACATCCGAGCGACACCCCGCTCGAATCCAACGGCTGTCATTCACCCCGAGCTGAGATCGGAGAGCATCGACGAAGCGGGCGCGCGCAAGTGAAGATATGCACCCGAATGCCACGCGTCGTCTCCAGGGCCAATCCCGCGTTTATCCAACAGCCGTAAATTGATCCGATGGTCGGTTGCGGATCTAAGTGGGTTTAGAGCGGATTTGAGCGATATTTTTGGATCCGATACCGACCTAATTCCCCTATAAATACCCTAGTATTCCAGAGGGTATTCTAGACCAGTTTTGAGCGTATTTTGAGCGTATTGGAGGGGTTACGGAGCGTATTTTCGTGAGATTTTCAGGGGCTTTGGAAACAGAGAATAGAGGGTCTTGCAGAAGAATTTCATAGGCTTTTTGAAGAGTTTTGGTGATAGAAATCTCGACTTTACTCCTGTATTTCACGTATTTAGCATGTATTTTGACGTTTTGATCATGTATTTGCTAATGAAACTGAGTTTTCTCATCTCCATGTGTGGCTAGTGACCTCATGTGTTGGTTGTGATGTAGTTAGGCTATGTGATCGTTGATTTTTTTGTCTTTTTGCCCTATATGCATGTTTTAATCACGTATTTCATCGATTTCTATGTATAATCTAATTAAGGATGTTAATCGGAGACGTGTGCATGCTTAATTGAATATGATCTGAGTAAGACTTATTCGTGATACAATCTGAGAGGATGTATCGTAACCCGAGAGGGCACTTGTACGTACTTTCTTTATGAAATCGACGTTTTACGTGATTACTTTTTGGCACTCTTGTGTACGTGTTTTATTGTCATACTTTCTGACGTTCTCATGCCCTAGCCGGATGAAACGTTGAGTTATAGAAAAGATATTCAAAATCATCGATTACAAAACCCTTAACGAAATCACAACCGACACATGCTCCTCTTATTGGCTCTCTATATCGACCCCCCATACTTGCTTTAGTTTTAATTTCTTGTCTACTCAAACCACCATCACAATTGTCTCACAATCGAAAGGTGGTAATTTTTCATTGTTTTATTAATCTTTTGAAATTGATTCTTTTGGTTTACATGTCGACTGTCCCGTGGATTCGATACCTGACTCTCCAGGTTTACTACTTGATCGATCTCCTGCACTTGGGAGTAGCACTCTCATCTTTTGAGACGAGTCATTGGGGCACAACGATTCGAGGTGGGGGAAGAGGAAGAACGAAAATGGGTTGAATTGGTGTTGAATTTGGGGATTTCAGATTCAATTTCACGATTTGGGCTTCAATTTTGCTGTTTTCCTCTTCAATTTCAGAATTGGTTTTGGTTTGGAGATTTGATTTGGGACGAAGTAATGTGTTTGATTTGGGTTGCAGGATTTTGGGTTGGTTGATGTGTTTGCTGTTGGGTTGAAGGAGGTGGAATGATGTCGTTGGTGTTGTTGTTTGCAGGAAGCTTGAACAAAAATGGGGATGATGATGTGCCTGAGGATGAACGTGAGAGGGGTTCGATTAACTAAGTTTAAACCTATAATACTGTAATTATGAGAGTATTTAATGAAAGTGGGTGAGATTTTGACTAACATTTTAGGGGAATGAACTGAATGTATTTGGGGGAGGTATCGGGCTGTGGGACGAGAAAAACGTGGAAGGGGTGTGTTGGGAAATATGATAGTTATTTATAAGAGGGAATTAATAATAGTAAACGTAATTTGGTAATTAGCTAAATTAATTAGTTAAGCTATGGTAAAAATTTCTTAAAACAAAGTCGTGCTCGCGTCAACGCGTAGAAAAGAAAACACTCAGATAGAAACACTCGAACAACTACAGTAAATACGTGTAATCAAAGATGCCTAAAAATTCAGGTCGTTACATCCTACCCTCCTTAGAATAATTTCGTCCTTGCAATTCTCTGCAGGGCTGGGAAAAGGTAGGGGTAACATTCTCGCATCTCGTCCTCTCGCTCCCATGTAGATTCACCATGTGAGTCGCGACGCCACATCACCCTGACTAGATCTATAGTCCTGCTGTTGAAGAATTTCTGGCGTCGATCTAGGATCTCCACTGGTTGCTGCTCGTATGTCAAGTCCGGACAGACTGCGATCTCCGAATATGCCACAACATGACTAGGGTTGCTCACATAACGACGCAACTGCGAGATGTGGAACAGATTGTGCACTCCCTCTAAGGCAGGGGCAATGCAAGCTTGTAGGCCACTTCGCCTACTCGCTCCAAAATACCAAAAGGCCTAATGAATCGAGGACTAACCTTTCCTCTCAGACTAAAGCGAATCAATCCTCGATTGGGCGAGATCTTAGAAAAACATGATCACAGGGCTGAAACTCCTGATGTCGATGTTTCACATCTGCCCAATGCTTGTACCTGTCCTGAGCCAGTTGCAGCTTCTCTCTGATGGTCTGAACCACATCCACAGCTTCTTTGATTAGCTTAAGACCCACCAACTCTCGATCTCCTACCTCATTCCAGCTCAAGGGGGATCGGCACTTCCTCCCATACAGTGCCACAAAAGGTGCCATACCGATGCTAAACTGGTAGCTGTTGTTGTATGCAAACTCCAAATGAAGATGGTCTTTCCATAATCCTTTAAAGTCCAGCATACATGCCCATAGCATGTATTCCAGTATCTGTATAGTACGCTCTGACTGACCATCTGTCTATGGATGGTAAGCTGTACTAAAACTCAAGTGGGTTCCCAAGCTCTCCTGAAGGCTCCTCCAGAAACGATATATGAACCTGGTGTCTCTGTCTGAAACAATGCTAGTAGGAACTCCGTGCAGCTTCACAATCTCATCCATGTACTTCTTAGCCAACACTTCTGTAGACTGGCCTACTTTGAAAGGAATAAAGTGCACTATCTTAGTCAATAAATCTACAATCACCCAGACATCGTCAGTCTGCTTCATATTCTTGGATAGTCCAGTCACGAAGTCCATCGTGATATGCTACTATTTCCACTCCGGAATGGGCAAAGGATGTAACAGGCCGGTAGTCCTCTGATGTTCAGCCTTCACCTGCTGGCATATAATACACTTTACTACGCTCCGTGCGACGCTTATCTTCATGCCATGCCACCAGTAATGCTATCGCAGATCCTGATACATCTTGGTATCCCCAGGATGTATAGAGTAAGGAGAGATGTGAGCTTCCTCCAACAGCTCCTCTCTAATGGCACCGGACAGTACACAGATCCTGTCCTCAAACCTCAAGGATCCATCTGCATGAATCTTAAACTCTGGACTCAGACATGCTATCACCAGATCTTTGATCTTCCGCATCTTCTCATCGTCCATCTGAATAGACTTGATCCTCTCTACCAAGGTCGACTAGATATGCATTCTCATTAAATATGAAGTCATCTCTGGTAGAATCACTTCTATACCCATGTCCCGGATCTCTTGTTGTAACCTCCACTGAGTCGTAAGGGTCATCACCGCTGGTAGATGACTCAATGCATCAGGTACGATATAGACTTTCCCAGGATGGTACTGAAGATCAATGTCATAATCCATATGATCTCTATCCATCGTCTCTGATGCATGTTGAGATCCTTCTGAGTGAAGAGATACTTCAGACTCTTATGATCCAAGAACACCTTCACGTGCTCCCCCAACAGAAAATGCCTCCAAATCTTCAATGCAAAAATCCCTGCTGCCAACTCAAGATCATGCGTGGGGTAGTTCTTCTCATGGATCTTCAAATGCCTAGATGCATATGCTACAACTCGACCGTGCTGATGTAGCACGCATCCAAGTCCCTTACCAAATGCATCACAGAAGACTTTGAATCCTCCTGATCGGTCTGAAATGATCAAAATAGGTGCAGTTGTCAACCGCTTCTTCAACTCCTGAAAAGCATCCTCACATGCTTTTGACCAAACAAACACCACATCCTTTTTTGTCAATCATGTCATGGCTCCTGCGATCTTTGAGAAGTCTTTGATGAACCTCTGGTAATAGCCAGTGAGTCCCAAGAAGCTTCGAATCTCGGTCACCATTCGAGGGACTGGCTAGTTTTGAACATCGGCTACTTTTTCAGGATCAACAGCAATCCCTTCTCTGGACACTACGTGGCCTAGAAACGCTACCTCGTTCAGCCAGAACTCATACTTGCTACGTTTGGAATAAAGCTGGTGTCTTCTCAGGGCTCAAGAATCTTCCTGAGATGCTCTGCATGCTCCATCACATTCTTCGAGTAGATGAGAATGTCGTCGATGTAGGCTACTACGAACTTGTCCAAGTATTCATATAATACTTGATTCATGAGACTCATAAATACTGCGGGTGCATTGGTCACACCAAACAGCATTACTAAGTACTCATAATATCCGTATCTGGTCCTGAATGCAGTCTTGAGAATATCTTCGTCTTTCACCTTCACTTGATGGTACCATGTCCTCAGATCCAGCTTCGAATAGATGCTTGACCTCCCGAGTTGATCGAAAAGATCGTCGATGTGCGACAGAGGGTACTTGTTCTTCACGGTGACTTTGTTCAGCTCGCAGTAGTCGACGCACATACGTAGGGAGGAATATAAGAGATCCCCAGGGAGATACACTGGGTCGTATCCATCCCTTCTTCAGAAGCCTATCTAGTTGGTCCGCAATTCTTCTAGCTCAGATGGTGCTAAACGATATGGTCCCTTGGACATTGGTTGAACTACTGGCATTAG
Organism: Scilla litardierei; assembly: GCA_030789695.1. Classification (NCBI taxonomy): domain Eukaryota; kingdom Viridiplantae; phylum Streptophyta; class Magnoliopsida; order Asparagales; family Asparagaceae; genus Scilla; species Scilla litardierei. Next base: position 713,475,757 of record CM061142.1, on the reverse strand, counting down.
TTCAATGTCAAATTTGAGGATACGATCTAGAGGCAAACCTGTAAGGTCATCTGGAAACACATCCAAGAACTCTCGTACCACCTCTGGTATATCAGGTTCAGCTTCAATTACAGCTGCTACTGATTCGGTCGACCTGGCTCTGTACTCCACTGTGCCTACTAATCTGCTTCCACTAATGAACTCGAAATTTGGATGTTCAGGGATCTTGAAGACTACCCTCCTTTGACAATAGTCGATGGTGGCATGGAAAGTTCCCAACCAATCTATCCCTAATACATCATCAAAGTTTGGGATATCTATCATCAAAAAGTCAGCGAACAATGCGTGCCCACATATCACCACAGGGCATTGAGGATACCCACATGTTGACTTTATCACTCTGCCACCTGTGTTGACGTTCCAACCGGATGCTAAAGGTTTGATAGGAATGGTGTGGTTGTGAACGAATCGACTCGTCAGAAAGCAGTGTGATGCTCCCGAGTCGAACAAGGACAGGGTGGGTTTTCCAGCTACTAGTATGACACCTAGGTTACAAACACTAATCTAAGCAAACAATGCTAATGAAAGAATGAATTATGAATTATGCAAGAAATATACATGTGATCACTTCTCTGGTAGCCTCGGCCTCTTCGACGGTCATGGTGTAAGCCTGGCGTTTTAGTGGTGGCTGCTGCCTTGCTTGCTGAAACATCCTCTGTTGTGGAGGTAGACGTGGATGCTGTGGTGTGTTCCCAGTCAGGGCAGCACGAGGAGCTGGAGCTGGAGCTGGAGCACATGTCTTATGATGCAGGCAATTCCTAGCCATATGTCCAGACTCTCCACAAACCAGACAAAGGCCTAAAAATCCTCGACACTCAAACTTGATGTGTCCAGTCTTCTCACAAAAGTGGCAGATCGGGAGGGCCTGCTGCTATTGTCCTGACCTCTTAAACTAAGTCTGCTAAATAGGGCGGTGCGTTTGTGGCCGTCTGCTTGGCCCAGCATGGGTCGATGGGGCCCTTGCAGGTGCTGTTAGCCGAAGCTCTTCCTTCGCTTCCTCTTTGACCATCTCATGATTACGAGCAATGGTCAGAACTGCAGCATGTGTGGTTGGATTAGCAGTAACCATCTTCCTTCGAATCTCAATGTTGAGCCCCTGCAGGAATTAATGGGTTCGAGTCAATGGATCTGTAACCATCTCTTGGGCAACCCTGCTGAGCATAGAGAACTCAGCGTTATACTGGTCTGCAATCATCGAGCCCTGCTTCAGGTGATGAACTTCTTTCTCATCATGATCTTTGCATGTGGTTGGAAGTACCGAGCGTTGAATGTTCTGGTGAAGACATCCCACGAAATCGGTAATCCCAAGCGGTCTTCTATCGCCAGCCACCAGTTTCGAGCACCATCAGTCAATTGCCTCTTGGCGGTAGCAACCCATGTTTCATCTCGAATCTGAGATGCCCTCAGATCATCAGTGATGCTCCTGAGCCATTATTTCGCTTGGAGGTGATTCTCGGTCCCAACAAAAGTCTTCAGGTTCATCGCTCGAAATTGGTAAGCACTCGGGTCAGCTTTCGGCTCCATATGCAAAGCCTGTCCCAAAGCCTGTCCAAGCTGTTGATGAAGGGCATACATGCCCCGCATGCAATCTTCTGCAGACAATGGTGTGGTCGGAAATGCTGTAGCGTCTGGACCATTGTTGGGTCTATTACCATCATCATTCTGGTTGGGACCTCCATTCAAGTGATTGATCCCGGATCCAAAAGCACTGTCCTTGCTTCCTGAAGTGTTCCTTTCCATTGCTTACTTGCGTTTCTTAAGGTTTAATCACTTCCATTGAGGAGTACTTATACGACATATTCTGAACTTCCTGTACTGTTTATGTGGTATTTAGTGCAGACCTGCATGGGCCACCAAACTTGTAACGACCCACTCTCGGGGTCCATTACTGTTTGGAACATCCGCAAGTTCTGCTAGGCACCAATGGAGTCAATACATGCTCTGTTGCAGAAATACGCCAAAGAACTCGTACTGAAAATGGTTTACAACCTTATTACAATCAGAAAAGGAAATACAACCGAATACAAATACACACTAAGCCACTCTGATACATCAAATACTAAAACTCTCTCGCACTCATACTTAGTAACCAGCGTCCTCCTGGTCAAACTCTATAGCAAACTTAGCGTCTGCAGTCTCTGGTGCAACTTCTTCGACCTGTGAAATATCTGGCGGGTCCACCACAAAGAGAAGGGTCATCAGGATCAGACGTAACTCAAAGTATCTCTAATCATGGAGATTAATATAAAGTACAAGCATGGCAGTCTAAAGAGAAAAGAAGTAAAGTGTGAACAATGATGATAAGGAAATAGAGCAGAAATGTAACTTGCAATTTACAATTATCAGCAATATCCAGCAATTAAAGGTACTTTATTAAAAGAGTCCATGTTACAAGAGTCTACCCGAGTCGTACCTAGACCATGACTTATAATGCGGGGTACATTAAGCAACCAAGAGTCCACCTCTTGCCACGGGTGATACCCGGGCGAACCATTCTCTAAGAACTGTGCAATAATCTGTGATCTGTGATGGTTGTCATCACCGGCTACTGTGATAGGTTACTAGAACCCGCACGGTGACAACAAGGCCTGGACTAGTCGCTCCTGCACCCTCGCTATTATAAGTTACCCCGAACCCAATGTCTGTGGTGTTACCGTAATTACAAGTTAGGAATCATTTATCTAGAGTTACACAATTTTAAGTAACTGTTCAAAAAAATCAAGCTTCCACGATACTGTGCAGATTGTCAAGACCAGTTAACTGTTCAATCGATCAATTGCTAGTGAAAGGAAACTAAATTTAGCATGCATTTGTTTTTGAATTAAAGTCCATGGCAAGAATACGAAGAGTTACCGATTTGCCTTGTAGTGAAAGGCGTGTTTTGGTCAGCGGTAGGGGTACCTGGTTCACATATGTTACATGGAAAGTTAGCCATACAACTAATAATAAAACTTTATAGGATAAAATATAACTAAGTTATTAACTTACTTATATAACTTACTAACTTAACTATTTAATAAATATAACTTACTTATAATAAAACTTTATAACTAAGTTGATAAATGTAACTTTTTATTTTATTATAAACTAATTCTTTAGAAACTTAGCTTATGAAACTAATATAGGCTATAAAATATTAACTTATAATTAACTTATAAAATAACTTTATATTTAAAAAACTTATATTAACTTAACTTATTAACTAATTAACTAACATAACATAACCTCTATATATATATAGAGGTTAGTCATTCCACTCCAAAGCCAAGGGGTGCGGGGTTCGAGGCCTATGGCTGCCGTGACTTGGTAATTGTTGTGGAATTTGTTGTGAAATTATTTACCCTGGGGCTATATCTCCCCCCTTGGACTAACCCGGGGGCCGTTGGGGGCGGTCACCCCCCAGTTTGCATAGTCTCAACCGGGCTCTCGCCTTACCCTCCTAAGCCGAAGGCGGGGGGAGGGGGTTGGGGATTTTTCTGGGTTTTCAAAAAAAACTTATATAAATATTACCTCTCCCTTTCTTTATTGTGTTGTCTTCTCTTTGCCCTTTCTTTTTTATTTCTTTTTTTTGCTTCTCTTTGCAGCAGGGGAGGGGGATCAAGAGGATGCGGCCTAGGGGCGGCTGGGCGACGCAATGGATGCTGCAAGGGGGTTGGGGGCGGCGGCAAAGGGGATGGGCGGTGCAAGGGGGCTCGGGGACGGTGCAAGGGGGCACGACGGGCGACAAAGGGGGGCTGCACACGGCGCTGCGCAAGGGGGCTGGCGGCCTGGAAGCTAGGGCGACGCGACGGTAAGCAGCGGGGTCGGGCGCGGCTAGGCGACGGTGGACGCGCGTGCAGCTAGCTGGGCGATGGCCTAAGGAGTTGAGGCACAACGATTCGAGGTGGGGGAAGCGGAAGAACGAAAATTGGTTGAATTGCGGTTGAATTTGGGGATTTCAGGTTCAGTTTCACGATTTGGGCTTCAATTTTGCTGTTTTCCTCTTCAATTTCAGAACTGGTTTTGGTTTGGAGATTTGATTTGGGACGAAGTAATGTGTTTGATTTGGGTTGCAGGATTTTGGGTTGGTTGATGTGTTTGTTGTTGGGTTGAAGGAGGTGGAATGATGTCGATGGTGTTGTTGTTTATAGGAAGCTTGAACAAAAATGGGGATGATGATGTGCCTGAGGATGAACGAGAGAGGGGTTTGATTAAATAAGTGTAAACCTATAATATTGTATTTTGGAGAGTATTTAATGAAAGTGGCTGAGATTTTGACTAACGTTTTAGGGGAATGAACTGAAAGTATTTGGGGAAGGTATCGGGCTGTGGGAGGAGAAAAACGTGGAAGGGGTGCGTTGGGAAATAGGTTAGTTATTAATAAGAGGCAAGTAATAATAGTAAACGTAATTTGGTAATTAGCTAAATTAATTAGTTAAGCTATGGTAAAAAAATTTTAAAACAAAGTCGCGCCCGCGTCAACGCGTAGAAAAGAAAACACTCGGATAGAAACACTCGAACAGCTGCAGTAAATACGTGCAATCAAAGACGCCTAAAAATTCAGATCGTTATAATGTCTGTTGGAACTGGGAGATCGCCATCTTCAACTGAAAAATAAGAGAAGACAAAATTAGGTCAAAAAATTTTATCCTTTAATAAAAAAGATTCATATGTTTCATAAAATATAGAAAATAGCCTGGAGCTCTGAAAAATCCGTAAAAATGTCCGTTGGAACCGGGAGATCGCCATCTTCAACTGAAAAAAAGAGAAGACAAAATTAGGCCAATAAATCATATCATTTTATAATAAAATACATATCTTACAGAAAATGTAGAAAATAGTCCATGCAAAGAAAAGTCTGCAAAAATTTCTGTTAGAACTGGTAGATCGCCATCATCACCTGAAAAAATAAGAGAAGAAAATTGTAATCTATAAAAATCATCTCAGTTAATAAAAAGACTACAACAAAAATTGTCATTGACAACTTCTAAGAAAGGTTGTAATATGGGTCAAACAACTTTTTAACAAACATTGTTGTTACGGGTCAAATCCGCCTAAAATTGAGATTTATACAAAGGGAAATCAAGGGTATGGTGATTACATGTTAATTGGGTCTTGGTAGAGGGTAAACACCGGATTCAAGATCGCTCGAAGGTCACCGACCGCTTGGAAGAGTGGTCGATCTTCCTGCACAACGAGCAGCTAGTCAAAAAGACTGGGTTGGCTGTCAACCCATGGCCTCTCCGATGGTAAAGTCAGTTTGCGACTTGTTATAAAGAGGCGGGACACGTTGGAATTTCTTAGTGTAGAGCGACCTAACGTGACGAGCTTGCGTGGAAGGCACAGATATGTGGACGATATCCAGCCTTGTGTGTAAATGAGAGTTTTTTATTTCTACCAACTGGCCCCCTTGTTGATGGCTGGAGTGGGGTATTTATAGTGAGGATAGTCGGTTGATCGCCGTTCAATTAGCTATGGCTTCTTCTTAGCTGGGGTCCAGTTGGCACTTTGCTAGAGTATTAATGGGGATTCGATGGGTCTGCTAGAGTGTCAGAGATATTTTAGCATCGCCTTAATTAGGCATTAATGGAGACGCAACAGGCGGCCATTAGTTTTCGTCTTTAACCTTGGGCATTAATTGGAGGCGTAGGTGGCCCCACGTCACTTGGTCAGATATATTTATGGGATGCATGGTCGTCGAGGGTTGCCCTTGGAGAGATTCGAGCTTGGAGCCGAAGCTCGGTGTCCCCAGCTTCCTCTGGTCAACCCTCCTACGTAGGTCGTCACAGCAAGCTTTATTGTGCCGGTTGATCTCTACGCTTGGCTGGTGAGCTTCCTGCTTGACTAGTTGGGCGAGACTCTCTCTCTATCTCTCGATTTATAGGACGATCTTCCAGATCGGCCGAGCGAGCGACGATCTTCTCATTTGTGCTCGCTCTTCTTCTGGCTAGCTGGTAAGCTATTCGCTTGGGCTTCAACTATTTAGGCATTCATTTTCTGAGCCAACCATCAGGTCGTAGCAATTGCCCCCTTCATTTGAGTTCGAACTAGAAAGCCCAGCTCAGCTCTAATGACATGTCACACCCTTATTGACTGAGGGCTGGTGGGTGGAATTAATTTGAATCGATTGCCAAATCTTTTTAGGTCATCATGACAATTCAGGGATGGGGAGAATCGAGGCATCGGTTTGATCTGAGCACGATGTGTGGCCGATCTGACTGAGAGGAGAAGTCGAGGCGACAGACTCGCCCGGATCACACCATGTGGCCCGCCTCTAACAGCTGAGAATAGCTCCTTCATCGTATAAAAAGAGATGGGATGCTAACGAGAGGGACTTTTCTACATCCTTTTTGAATATTCGTTTCCACTGTCTGTGTTGAGAGATTCCGTCGCTGCCGTCGTTGCCATCGCCATGTCGTTGTCGTCAAAGTTTCGTCCGTCTATTCTTCTTCTAGGTATCCCCTCGACCTTTTCCATGGCATCATCCCCTTCTTCTGCTTCTGATTCTATTGTTGAGCGGATTTTTGGTGAGTTAAAGGGTAGCCGCATCGTGGAACCGGAGGAGCCGGAGGAGTCTTGGCCGGAGGAGCTTCCTCCCTCTGAGGGTAACCCGGTCGTCGAGGTCGTCAGCCTATAGGGACACTAATAAAGGGAAAGGGCCTAGGTCGTCCCCTAGGACCCCGGTGGCCGATGAAGATTCTGCAGAGGTCCCGGCAGAGATCTTAGCCATAGCGGCCCACACATTGACCTTACTCGTCCCTCTCATTTGCTCCAAGTGCATCAAGCCGCCCTATTTCATTCGTCTCCCAGAGTTCTCTGAGCGGGTATGCTCCCCAAGGGATCACGAGGTTCGGGGTCTATGCCCAGACCTTTGCCCTTGGGCTCCGGTTCCATCTCCAACCCTTTCTTCTCCTCGTTTTACACTTCCACGAACTCCCCCTCATTCGAATGTTGCCAAACTCCATCAGCTACATGGTTGGCTTCCTTGTCCTTTGCTTGGGTAGTGGCATAAGTCTGACCTTGTCGCTGTTTCAGTATTTCTTCGAAGCCAAGCGCAAGGGGGCATACTACTACGTTTGTGCAAGGAGGGGTCGGCCTCTTGTTTTCAATCTACCCGGCAAGATAAAAGATTGGAAAGAGACGTTCATCTTTGTCTTGATGCCCAAGGACCTAGCTTTGAGTTTGAACTGGGGGACGTAGAATCCCTCGATGAACAAAGAAGTGGTCCTCGGGGCGGCCGACCAAGAAAACGCCAGGATCTTGGAGGACATCCCCAAGAAAAGCAGGGACTTTCAAGGACTGGTACAGACGAGCAAATAGTCAAGCACGTCTGGCTTGAAGGTAATACGAGCTTCATGATCCACCCCTGATTTGCTCACCCTGATCTGTTGTTTTTTGTAGGTGCGACCATGAGTCTCTCAAGGGAGGAGATGAAGAGGAAGGCCAAAGAGCAGGCTACTAAGGGCTTGGTCAAGGTAGGCCAAAAGCGAGGCAAAGAGGGGGCGGGCACCACTCGGGCTAAGAAGGAGGCCGCACCTTCTACTATTCTTTCTGGACGAGCATGGTGGCATTGGAACCTCATGTCGACCGCAACCCGCCCCAGGAGAAGCTGGTCATCGCAACCACTATGGCATCCCAGGGCCCGTCAATCACCGTGACTGGTGCGGCCCCTATCAGCTCGGTCGCTCCCTAGTCGTGCCTCCAGGTTCTTCGACCGAGTTGGCCTATACCGGCTGGGAGGCAGCAGTTAATTGCTGGCCCTATGAATGCCTGTCATCGGGGCTAGGAAAGCAAACCCATCCGAGCTGCAAGGAGGTGCTTGCTATTTCTAAGTCGAAGAAGGCCGAGCTCCTTGCTCTTCCGATGGGGCAGATCGCTGCTCCACTCTTATCGGTGGGCACCCGCGAATCGGTGTTTGACGAGGCCAAGGTTGCAGCCAGCCTGGCCGAGAACAACATGCTGCCCAAGGATCGAGAGTCTTTGGTGAATGTTGATGCAGAGAGGACATGCGATATGGCCATTTGGCTCAACATATAAGTCTGTCGCTATTCTAACTCAAGATACCGTTTTTCTCATAAGATGAACGCTCATGTCCCTTACTCCTTTTGTGTAGATGGCGGCAGTGTTGGTGTCCTTCCAACGTCACTCCTTGGTGGCGAGCAGGGCCAAGGGCGCACTTACGAGGAAGGTGGTTGTTCGGTCCGCCCCTTTTGCTCTTGCAATCGGGATGGTGGTCGAATGTCGTCTTACCGCAAGCGCACGATATATAAATATATCAGCGAGCGGGTATTGAATCCACAGGGAGGCAGTTTTCACACTACCTATCTATTCCTAGGTTGGGTTAGGATTCGATGTCTTATTAGGTGGAGATGGATTATGAAGGAATGTCGTAATGGTGATGGAAGTGGAATGTGAGGGTGTCACGATCGACAAGGCACAACCAAGTTCTCCACACACAAAAAATAAAACAAAAAGAACAAAAGAAACGAATAAGGGAAATATCACTAGGATGTCGGGAATCTTCGCTAGGGCTTTCGGGGTTGGATAACAGGTTAAGGATCCTTCGTCGAACGACGAATGGAGGTAGGAGTGTCGCATCCGGATATGGGAACAAGCACTTGACTTTCGTCGTTACGCTCGTCTAACTCCTCCCCATGCACAGTTGTGCTTTCACAGTCGTCCTTGCATGGGGACGCGTGCATTACGCTTGACACTTGGTTCTCGTACCACAGATCCGTATCCACTCTCGTGATCTACGTACTTGGATACCACTCTACGGTTGGTTCAGGCAGTCGGGCTATTCTCGTAGTCACTGACTAGCGGATCAAGGATTAGTGATTGCCCCTAACTCTCGAGTCACTCTCGTGATTGCGAGTCCTAGAAACAGCCACTAAGCCCAAATCCGATTCGTGGGGATCGTCCCTAGAATGTGAAGCTACTTTCGTAATCCTCCCTAGAATCATCCTCCAATTCTAGGGCTAATCCCCCAAAACCCCTTATCCAAACTACCGTAAAGCAACCCTAGATTTATCCAACTAAGGTTAACCCATCACACTGATCCTAGAATCCCCGGGTTCATCCCTAATCCTAGCAGTAGATCTACTCAATCATTGCACATGAGATAGAAACAATGGGAATAAACATCACAAATAGATAATATGAAAGCAATAAAAGATTCAACAAAAAAACACATGAGAAAGACAATAAAAAAGGCTTAACAAAGGAAAAATACTTATCTAATGGAGATCCGATACCTAAACATCCAAGAGGGGGCCTAGGGCATAGACTAACCTCTGAAAATCATCCCCAAAGAAAGAAAATAGGAAAAAGTGGCTAAAACGGCTCCCTCCAAATGGTGGCTCAACTCCATATTTATAGCCTTTCCCAAAAACCCTAAAAATTGACCTAAAAGTAGTTTCCCGACACAGCGCTCGGTCGAGCATGCCCTAGTGCTCGACCGAGCGCTCCCTTTGGCGCTTGGTGTCGATGCTTGGAGAAGGGGCTGCTCGGTCGAGCAGGGTAGCCGCTCGACCGAGTGCACCCATCGAGGAATCCATGTCGCTCGGGCAAACATGCCCGAACGGTATCTCGCTCAGGCAAACATGCCCGAGCGGCATCTCGCTCGACCAAGCTACACAACTCGCTTGACCGAGCGACACAACTCGCTCAGCCAAGCGAATTAGACGCGAACTTTCCCGAGAGTTGCAAGGCAAAAAAAATAGGAGCTCATTGACGACTGGCTTGGGCGAGCGTTGGGGGTCGCTCGGCCGAGCGACCCCTTTCACAGATCGACTCCTTCTTTGTATCATAGCTCGGTCGAGCGCACGGACGACCTGGAACTCATGGCCAAGGCTCTCTCCTCTCCTCTCATCTCCTCTCCTCTCCTCTCTTCTTCTTTTCTTCTTCTCCTTGCTCCGCTCAAGTGGCTTTGAGTCGTCAAATACGGCGCCGTCGGTGCTCCGGCATCTGTATTCGTGCCCTACTCTTCAATATACTCTAAATTGCTCGATATTCCCTGAAATGCAACCAAACGCTCTCAAAGTCAAATAGCTCAAGTTAATAGCGTAAAAGCATATAAAATCGGGATTTAAGCAATCATTTTGACGTATATACATAAAGATAAAATGTGGAATATTATGCCACATCAAAATCCCCCAAGCTTACCTCTTACTCGTCCTCTAGGAAGACTAGTAAGAAGAGAACCCGGGAGAGAAATGCAATGGAGAGGTGATGCGATGGCGTGTGATGGAGACAAGGGTTCATTCTTAAAACTCAGCAAAATATGAACACAAGGAATGCAAGATTACGTGAACACACACCAATATGCTATTAGAACACATACACACACAAAAATACTTAAGTCTCGCTCTAATGACCATATTGTGGATTTCAATAAATGTAATGAACTCGATAATAATGAAATGAGAAATAGAGTTACATCATCTCATAGTTTATCATGAAATATACCAAGTCCATAGAGATGAAACCAATGTCCACAACTCATTCTCTAAGCAGTATAAATATGTCATGATCAAACATTGTCAAGCATGCGTGGTATTTTGTTAAGCTTCACGAAATGAATTAGTGAATTCAATTAAGGTAAGGCGTCACCACACTACGCCCGTTTCATGACTCCTAAAACCCATCAACTTTGCCATGCCATTGTTCTATATAGAAGTGGAGATAAGGATATGTGATTTTTCTTTTTACAATTGTTTTTGGCTATATTAAAATTATATACATCCTTTTATTTTCTTATATATACGAGATAACTCAATATATACAAGAGGCGGCTTATGCATCCCAGACCAGACGGTCTTAGGGCATCGGGTTACGAAGAACCCCTCGAGCCTTTTATTTAGGATATTTGTTTGGTTTTTTGTATTATTGGGATTTTTGCAAACTCATGTAAACGCGATGGAATGAAAAATATGATCAAAGATAATTTATTTGGCTATTCACAAAAGAAAAGGAAAAAGCATAGAATCTAGACATGGCTCGGTTTCATGAATTCTAATTTTCACTACTTTGATTGTCGTGTAGTTTACATATCTCTATTGAATTACTAAACATCCATGAAGCAATAGAATTATCAATCAAATCATACACGAGTCAATTAATTTTCAGATTTTTGATTCATTCATTTTTAGCTCAATTGTTTCGAGAATATGGTTGTGAAGCTATGTATTCTACTATGAAAAATCATATTAACAATGATATTCTAATCAAGGAATTAAACCCTAATCTAACAGATATAAGAGTTCATAAAAATTCACAATATTTCATAGAAAATGAAACATATGAGACATAAATAAAGAGGTGAACATGGTTCAACCGAGTGTTTCACGACGAAGCAAAGTGCGTGCACTGTGCACTCACCCAAGCTTAAACGTCACATTGTCCTTAATGTGTGTATGATATGAGTAGAGGACAATGACAAAATAGGGGCCTCACAACAAAATAATCACTCTCTCCTCCAAGCTATCTCATATGGTGCCTGGTGTGGACAGATGGGCCCAAAAATGGGGAGAGGGGCAAAGTAAGCATCATAAAATTAGGGTGGGCAATTAAATCATAGAATAGTGTGGGTGCAAAAGATAATTATGCCATCATATGGGATGAATTTATTAAACTAGGAAAGCATATAAAATCCTATACAGTCCTCTCGCTGCCGAGGGGATTCGTGATTATTCAAAGCATAAAATTATATATTATATCTACACTACTAGATTGTTACCACCTGTAGCAAAAGGCGGATCCAGTATCTTTGACGGTACAGGTAGCTGCTCTATCTGCGCCTTTCGTGGATCTGCCAGCTGCGTGTCTTTATGGATAGCAATGAACTCATGCAATACAGCTCCCAGCATCTCCCCAGGGATTCCACCTGTACACTATAGAAGACGAGATGCATCAGTTCTACTCTTAAAACTTTTCCCTATAATATAAGAATCCCAAAGAAAATCATCGACAGAAATAATGGAAATTGAATCTAGTAGATGATACTTCCCTAAGATTGTATCTTTGATCTCATGCACCACGACGGCAATTCCTCATCGTTTGTTTTGGGTTCGTCAGGTAACTTCGGTGTATGAGTGTGGGTCTCATCAGGCGACTCCTTGCTATGCTCCTCAACAGGTTCCCCAAGCAGTGACACATCCAAGCATTCCTTCGATCCATAATCGTATGTGTCCTGTAAAAGGTACGACATGTCAAAGCTATCTGAATCAAAGTAAATATTGAATGGAAATACAAGATTCAGAGAAGAAATGGGTAAAAATATCTCCCTGAGTAGGAGAAGTAAGCTCTGGTGGGCAGTCCTCTGCCATAGTGCATGGTGGAGGTGGCTGCGGGAGCTCAACTGAATTCGGGCTTCATGTGAATATCCTTATCATCATCTCGAATAGTGTCCTCCTCAATGGTTTGCTCTGGCTGCTTGAACGCGTCTCAAGTATGTGATGCTTGAGCGCTACTCCCAAGTGTAGGAGGACGTCAAGTAATAAATTTATAACCGGTGAGACCGGGTCGGATCACGGGGACAAGTCGTTTTACAATCACAAGTTCAATTAATAAAGGAGAGATAAAGGCGAAGTTACAACCAACTAAGCTAACGGTGGAAATGTGTGTGAAACCATCTACCAAATCAACAACCTAGGGTGGAAGTATCGGGGAGGAAAATAGGCGAGGAAGTGTGTGGGATGTGGTTGTTAGGCATATGGGTTCAATCCAAGGATAACTCAATTGTCTTTCCGACTAAGGAAAGCGCAATCGGTGGATGTGGCATTTTATCAAACACTTGGTGTGCAATGAAAGTAGTGTATGGAAATTCGAGATAATAAACATCCAAGCATGCATGAGTGGTACTACTAAGCAAACTCCACTCTAGGGATACCCACTAGGGTTCCTAATTCAAAATATATCTCAACAATCTAACACATAATCATTAAAACATGCAAGATTGAAATACCAAAGCCCAACAACCAAATATCACCATACAACACACAAGAGATAGATCTAGCTACTCATAACAATAAAAGAAAGATTTTTTACTTCTAAAAACATCATCCAATATGTTACAAATATCCAAATCCAAATACACAAAGAAGAGGAAAGAGTTCACCAAGATTTCTCTAAGGAAAACAAAAGCCCCACCCAAGTGCTCCTTCAAGCTTTCTCGCTCCTCTCCAATGGCCTCTAACCCTAAGAATGAAGAAGAAGGAGAGTGGAATGAGGGGAATAGAGGGGAGGAAGCCCAAGAAATTACTCAGAATTTCGGGTCTGAAAACAGCCCAAATGAGCCGGATTCGCGCCCAAACCCGCAACTAATGCCCAAATCTGCAGAAATTTTCAGCACCGTCACACTGTCTTGCAAAAATTCTAGAAAAAACATCCGACCTCGGATTGATGTGTTCCAGGCGGTGATGGAACTGTAACAAAGTGTACTATAACAAAAAAATATCACTAGGCCGAATATACACTAGAATGATAGCAGAATTCTGCGCAAGAGGGGAAAAGCAGACTTTCTAGCCCAGAAATTTTCAGCACCGTCACCATGTCTTCCAAAAATTCAGTAAATTGCTCCGACCTCCAAAAATTCTGAAAAATATGCGTTGGAATCAGGACTTCACGAAATTCAACTGAAAAATAATAGGAGACCAAGATGAAAATGCTAATAAGCTGTAAAAATTATGTTTTAAGCATATAAAAACGGTAAGCTCCAATATTAAGTGATATCATCTAAATGTACGTATCGGAGCCAAAATGAACACAAATTATGCACAAAATACCATCTAATGAGGGGTAAAATATACAATATTGAACCATAATCACACCCCCCAACTAGCTTTTTGCTAGCCCCTAGCAAAACAAGCGATAAATTCGGATTCTCAATCAAAGCACATATCAAACTCAAAATTTCATGGCGAAAATAAAGTTTTCAACAAAATCTCAAATTCAATATACCAATCCATGAATGAGAACAAACCCATGAACAACACTTCAATTTGGTTCAAATAAAGAAGAACAAGTAATGTTTTGCACGAATGAGGTTTAAAACACAACGGTGTATCATAGTTTCACAAATCTCAGGGTTTTGCATAACACTTTCCTAATTTGTGGAGGTTGGATGTGTGAATTTATTCTTCTTTTTATTTGTATGAAACTTAGGATGACCCATGTAATGAGTTTTCGGTCAATGACTCCCAAATCAGACGATTTCAGGGCATTGGGCCAAAAAGGACCCCGCGGACCTAATAACCCGAATCACCTAAGATTCACTTATTTTTTTCTCGTGCACTCCCCTAAATCCTATCTTTCGACATGAATCCCCAATGCTTCTTGAGGCACGAGGACCCAGCTACTCGACAAAACTAGAAGAACGATGCACTTATTCTTTTTTTCTCTTTTTTGTTTTCTTTTTCTTTTGATTTCCTTTTCTTTTGCTTTCTTTTTGCCTTCTTTCTCTCTTTTTTTCAACACACCAACCAACCACACTAGGCACATAATCATAACCCATCGAATTGAAAACTACTCTACTCAATTGGCTTACTCCATACTCATGCATCACAAAGCTTGTTCAAAACTAATTTAACCCATTTTGAAGACAAAATTCATGGAGTTATGCACTCACATCATAAATGACATATTAAAATTGATTTCATGAAGCAAAAGCAATCAAATGCATGCCAATCATAATTTAGGATTTGAAAATAGAATTTGAATCCGAAAACATGCATGAAGATGAAACATGCAAGGGACTAATCAAATAACTAGCAAGAGAGCAAGGAGGGTAAATGATATACTTGCAAAATGATTGGTGATGTCAAAATGGATGTCTCCAAACAAAAATAAAAAAATTTAAATTAAAAACAACTAACTAAACAACCTAAAACCACCTACTACTCCCCCCAACTAAAGACAAACATTGTCCTCAATGTTGAAAAAGTAGAGGTTTATTGAAATAAAACTATCCTAAAAATCATAGAAAGTGAATTGAATTAAAATTTCTATACTACTAGAAGGAGATGACCGGGGTCAAAAGGAGGATCTCGGAAGTATAACAGTGAGGAAAGTTGCTCAATTAGATCTT
Source organism: Scilla litardierei (assembly GCA_030789695.1). Classification (NCBI taxonomy): domain Eukaryota; kingdom Viridiplantae; phylum Streptophyta; class Magnoliopsida; order Asparagales; family Asparagaceae; genus Scilla; species Scilla litardierei. The sequence continues at coordinate 713,460,654 of CM061142.1, read as the reverse complement.
TACGCTCCTCCGCGAGCGTCTTCCCTCCATAAATCACTTTGGACCCTAGCAACACACCAACAAGTTCTCCCTCCAAAAAATTTCCAATCGTGCCATGCGAGAGAGATGATGTGTCAATCCAAAGCCGACACTGTTGCCTTTCAACAAAAGTGATCCAAATATAGTCGTCAACATAAGATAAAGAATTTAAATCAAGTTGACAAAAACTCCCTAAAATGATTGCGTCCATCTCCATATGATGCATGCCCACGGGGGAGAAGAATGATGGATTTTGGGACAAGATTGCGGGAGAGCATAGTTCGGAATCCGCCAAAATGATCGATGAGCTCATGGCCCTACTAGTCTCCTCCTCCACTCCATCCAAAATTTCACGCTCTTCCTCTCCATCTTCACACAAATCTCCTGCAAGAGAAGATGAATCCAAATCAGATAATAAAAGTTTTTGAGTGGTTTGATTACCTTCTCCCAAGCAAGAGGCAAGCAATGCGAGACTGGAAATGATCTCCTGAATATACTGGCTTCGAGTCTCCATGCTCCACAGAAAATATCGGGATTGAGCCTCCTGTGTCTGAATAAGCAATTGAAGTTCCTCGCCCAAGGGTTGCAAGGGTGCGTCCACGATTTGCTCTCTTTGGTCAAGGGATGCTCCAATGCTATCATGATCTGGTGCTAATGGATCACCCCATGAAGTCCCATAAAATGGTCGTGCCATATCCTCCATGGACTCCAGGTACTTCCAAGCATCCTCGGGTGACATGTCAAATAGAGCTCCATCGTCCAACATCGCAATGTAGTCCTGCATCTCCTCCTGCAACCCCTCGTAGAAAAACTGGAAAAGATGGTCCATCATGAATCCATGATGTGGACAGCCACTTAATAAATCCATGAACCTTCTCCAAGATTGATAGAAGGATTCACCGTCAATTTGAGCAAAGCCGGCAATTTTGAGCTTCAAAGAAGTGGTCCTGTGCAAAGAAAATGAAAGTGCATCATACAAAGAATTTATGCCATTAAAGTCCATAACTTTTTTGAATTGTATAAAAGAAAATAAAAATAAAGATATCAAAGGACTCAAAAAGTGAAAAATAAATAAATCTCAAATCAAAAAGTGAAAAATAAAGAATCGGAAAAGACTCACACTAATAGTGGGAAGTATCTCACCAAAATTTTCAAAATCAATCGAAAATGTAAATGCAAAAACCGTTGTCCCCGGCAACGGCGCCAATTGCTTGAACGCGTCTCAATTATGTGATGCTTGAGCGCTACTCCCAAGTGTAGGAGGATGTCAAGTAATAAATTAATAACCGGTGAGACCGGGTCGGATCACGGGGACAAGTCGGGTTACAATCGCAAGTTCAATTAATAAAGGAGAGATAAAGGCGAAGTTACAACCAACTAAGCTAACGGGGGAAATGTGTGTGAAAATGTGTGTGAAACCATCTACCAAATCAACAACCTAGGGTGGAAGTATCGGGGAGGAAAATAGGCGAGGAAGCTTGTGTGGTGTGTGGGATGTGGTTGTTAGGCATATGGGTTCAATTCGAGGATAACTCAATTGTCTTTCCAGCTAAGGAAAGCGCAATCGGTGGATGTGGCATGTTATCAAACACTTGGTGTGCAATGAAAGTAGTGTATGGAAATTCGAGATAATAAACATCCAAGCATGCATGAGTGGTACTACTAAGCAAACTCCACTCTAGGGATACCCACTAGGGTTCCTAATTAAAAATATATCTCAACAATCTAACACATAATCATTAAAACATGCAAGATTGAAATACCAAAGCCCAACAACCAAATATCACCATACAACACACAAGAGATAGATCTAGCTACTCATAACAATAAAAGAAAGATTTTTTTACTTCTAAAAACATCACCCAATATGTTACAAATATCCAAATCCAAATACACAAAGAAGAGGAAAGAGTTCACCAAGATTTCTCTAAGGAAAACAAAAGCCCCACCCAAGTGCTCCTTCAAGCTTTCTCGCTCCTCTCTAATGGCCTCTAACCCCAAGAATGAAGAAGAAGGAGAGTGGAATGAGGGGAATAGAGGAGAGGAAAGCCCAAGAAATAACTCAGAATTTCGGGTCTGAAAACGGCCTAAACTGGTCGGATCCGTGCCCAAACCCATAATTAATGCCCAAATCTGCAGAAATTTTTAGCACTGTCACCCTGTCTTGCGAAAATTCTAGAAAAAACATCCGACCTCGGATTGACGTGTTCCATGTGGCGATGGAACCGTAACAATGTGTACTATAACAGAAAAATATCACTAGGCCGAATATACACTGGAATGATAGCAGAATTCTGTGCAAGAGGGGAAAAGCAGACTTTCTAGCCCAGAAATTTTCAGCACAGTCACCCTGTCTTTCAAAAAATGCAGTAAATTGCTCCGACATCCAAAAATTCTGGAAAAATATGCGTTTGAATCGGGACTTCACTAAATTCAACTGAAAAATAATAGGAGATAAGATGAAGATGCTAATAAGCTGTAAAAATTATGTTTTAAGCATATAAAAATGGTAAGCTCCAATATTAAGTGATATCATCAAAATGCACGTATCAGAGCCAAAATGAACACAAATTATGCACAAAATACCATCTAATGAGGGGTAAAATATACAATATTGAACCCTAATCACTGGCTCCGCTAGCATGGCCCCCTCACGATGCACTGCTTCAGGCTCCTCCTCGGTAGGTGCAGGTGACACTATGGCCTCATGCATCTCCTCCACGGTATACATGTATATTATGTCACCCTCAACTAGAGTGTAGACACTATCATCAGACTTGCAGAAGAGATGCGATGAGCAATAAAATTATGAAATTCGTGCTCAGAAGGATCACCTGTAACTAATGTCATTGGACCGGTGAACCGAACTTCGTCCACAATGCTACTCAATATGCCCAAAAATGTGTCCGCGTTCTCTCCCTTGGGCTCATGAGATGCAGGAGTCTTGCTGATATCAACGACCATGTGTTGCAGTTGATCGAGGGTCTCCTTTAGCTCGGCGCAGATTTCTTCATGTCGAGATTAAGAATCGCCATGCTCTCTTCTATCTGTGTGAGTGCCAAATTGATGGAGTGGTCCGAACTCAAGAGACAGACGCGGATTTTGTAAGGCATGTGTCCCTCCACGTCACAAGACTCACAGTAGGCATAGCACTCTGAGTAGTGGTCATATCCATCCATCTGATAGTATGGGTCCTATGGATAATATCTGTACTCTTCCATTCGAGCCTCATACTGTGCCGAATAGTCTTCACCTGAATAATCCCAAAATGGTTCCATTGTACCTGAACAGTAAGAAACAAACAACCTGAAAAAGATATCAGTGGTACAAAAAAGAGATAGTAATAAAGCGGTGGTGGGAAAAAATATATCTCTTTCTTTCTCTTTATAAAATTTCTTTTTATTTGAAGTCTATCAACCTAATTGTGATAAATAGATAGTGTGGCGGAACGCCTCACCGGCAATGGCGCCAAAAACTTGTTCGGTCCGATCATTTCGCTCTCGCAATCGGGATGGTGGTCGAATGTCGTCTTACCGCAAGTGCAAGATATATAAATATATCGACGAGCGGGTATCGAATCCACAGGGAGGCAGTTGTCACACTACATATCTATTCCTAGGCTGGGTTAGGCTTCGATGTCTTATTGGGTGGATATGGATTATGAAGGAATGTCGTAATGGCGATGGAAGTGGAATGCGAGGGTGTCACGAATCGGCAAGGCACGACCAAGGTCTCCACCCAAAAAGAAAAAAAAAGAAAAAAGAGAAACAAATGAGGGAAATATCACTAGGATGTCAGGAATCCCTGCTAGGGCTTTCGGGGTTGGATAACGGGTTAAGGATCCCTTCGTCAAACGATGAATGCGGGTAGGAGTGTCGCATCTGGAGATGGGAACAAGCACTTAACTTTTGTCATCACGCTCATCTAACGCCTCCACGTGCGTAGCCATGCTTTCGTAGTCGGCCTTGCATGTGGACGTGTGCATTATGCTCGACACTTGGTTTTCCTACCGTAGATCCGTATCCACTCTCGTGATCTACGGACTTGGATACCATTCTATGATCGGTTTAGGCAATCGGGCTACTCTTGTAGTCACCGACTAGCGGATTGAGGATTAATGATCGCCCCTAACTCTCGAGTCACTCTCGTGGTCGCGAGCCTTAGAAACGGCCACTAAGCCCACATCAGATTCGTGGGGATCATCCCTAGAATGTGGAGCTACTTTTGCAATACTCCAATTCTAGGGCTAATCCCCCAAAACCCCTTATCCAAACTACCCGTATAGCAACCCTAGATTCATCCAACTAAGGTTAACCCATCACCCTAACCCTAGAATCCTAGGGTTCATCCCTAATCCTAGCAATAGATCTCCTCAATCATTGCACAAGAGATAGAAACAATGGGAATAAACATCACAAACAGATAATATGAAAGTAATAAAAGATTCAACAGTAAAAACACATGAGAAAGACAATAAACAAGATTTAACAAACGAAAAATACTTATCTATTGGAGATCCGATACATAAACATCCAAGAGGAGGCCTATGGCATAGCCTAACCTCTGAAAATCGTCCCCAAAGACAGAAAATAGGAAAATGGGGCTTAAAACGGCTCCCTCCAAATGGTGGCTCAACTCCCTATTTATAGCCTTCCCCAAAAACCAAAATTATGCCAAAAATCATATCATTTAATAAAAAGATCCACATCTTCTAGAAAATACAGAAAATAGCTCCGAGCTAAGTAAAATCTGCAAAAATATCCGTTTGAACCGGGAGTTCCCCATCTTCAACTTAAAAAATAAGAGAAGATAAAATTAGGCTATTAAAATCATATTATTTAATATTAAGATTCATATCTTACAAAAATGTAGAAAATAGCCTGGAGCTCAGAAAAATCCACAAAATATCCGTTGAAAATGGGAGATCGCCATCTTCATCTAAAAATATGACAAGATAAAATTAGGCGAAAAAATCAAATAGTTTTATAAAAAGAGCCATATCTTCTAGAAAATATAGAAACTATCCTCGAGGTCAGAAAAATCCGCAAAAATGTCCATTGGAACCGGGAGATCGCCATCTTCAGATAAAAAATAAGAGAAGACAAAATTAGGCCAAAAATCATATGATTTAATAAAAAGATACATATCTTCTATAAAATGTAGAAAATAGGTCCGAACTCAGAAAAATCCACAAAAATGTCTGTTGGAATCGGGAGATGGCTATCTTCATCTGAAAAATACGAGAAGAAAAAATTAGGTTATAAAAAGAATATCATTAAATATAAGATTCATATTTTAAAGAAAATATAGAAAATAGCCCGGAGCACAGAAAAATCCCTTAAAATGTTAGTTGGAACCTACAGATCGCCATCTTCAACAAAAATATAAGAGAAGATAATATTAGGCCAAAAATCATATCATTTAATAAGAAGATCAATATCATACAAAAAATTTAGATAATATCCCCAAGGTCGGATAAATCCACAAAAACATTCGTTGGAACTGGGAGATCGCCATCTTCAAATGAAAAATAAGAGAAGACAAACTTAGTCTATAAAAATCATATCATTTAATAAAACGATCCATATCTTCAACGAACTTTTTAAAATAGTTTCGAGCTGAGAAAAATCTGCAAAAATGTCCGGTGGAACCGGGATATCGACATCTTCAACTGAAAAAATGAGAAGATAAAATTAGGCTAAAAATCATATCATTTAATATAAATATTCGTATCTTCCAGAGAATTTAGATAATAGTACGAAGCTCAGAAAAACCCCTAAAATGTCCGTTGGAACCGCGAGATCGCTATCTTTAACTGAAAAATAAAAGAAGACAAAATTAGGCCAAAATGATACCATTTAATAAAAAGATTCATATCTTCCAGAAAATATAGAAAATAGCCACGTACTCAGAAATATAAGATAAAATGTCCGCTTGAACCAGGGGATGGCCATCTTCAATTTAAAAAAACAGAAGGCAAAATTAGGCTGTAAAAACCATATCATTAAATAAAAAGGTTCATATCTTACAAAAAATTATAAAAAATAGTTCAGAACTCAGAAAAATCCGCTCAAATGTCCGTTGAAATCGGGAGATCGCCATCTTCAACTAAGAAAAGAGAAGGCAAAATAAGGCCAAATAATCGTATCATTTAATAAAAAGGACCATATCTTCCAAAAAATGTAGAAAAATTGCTCCAGCTAAGAAAAATTAGCTAAAATTTCCGTTGGAACCTGTAGATCGCCATCCTAAAGTAAAAAAATAAGAGAAAACAAACATAGGCTATAAATATCATCATTTAATAAAAAGATACATATCTTCCATAAAATGTTGGAAATAGCACCGATCTCAAAAAATCGGCAAAAATGTCCATTGTGACCTGGGGATCGCCATCTTAAATTAAAAAATAAGAGATTTCAAAGTTCGCCTATAAAAATCGTATCATTTAATATAAAGATACATATCTAACAGAAAATGTAGAAAATAGCACGGAGCGTTGAAAAATTTGCAAAATGTTCGTTGGAACACGGAGATCTCCATCTTCAACGAAAAAATAAGAGATGACAAAATTAGGCCAAAAAATCGTATCAGTTAATAAAAACATACATATCTTCTAGAAAATGTGGAAAATAGCACTGAGCTCAGAAGAATACACAGAAATGTCCGTTTGAACCAGGATATCGCCATCTTCAATGAAAAATAAGGGAAGACAAAATTAGGCTATAAAAATCATATTATTTAATAAAAAGGTTCATATCTAATAGAAAATGTAGAAAATACCATCGATCTCAGAAAATCCGCATAAATATCCGTTGGAACCTGAAGATCGCCATCTTCAACTGAAAAATAACAGAAGACAAATTTGGATATAAAGATTCATTTCTTACACAAAATGAAGAATATAGCCAGGAGCTCACAAAAATCCGCAAAAATGTCTGTTGTTACCCTGAGATCACCATCATAAACAAAATAAAATAAGAGAAGAAAAATTAGGCCAAAAATTCATATCCTTTATCATATCTTCCAGAAAATGTAGAAAAACTGCCCCGAGTTTAGAAAAATCCGCAAAAAATTTCTGTTGAAACCAGGAGATTGACATCTTCAACTTAAAAATAATAGAAGAGAAATTTAAGCTATAAAAATCATTTCATTTAATATAAAGATCCATATCTTCCATAAAATCTCGAAAATAGCACCGATCTCAGAAAAAACCACAAAAATTTCCGTTGGAACTGGAGATTGCAATGATCATCTGAAATATAAGAGAAGACAAAATTAGACTATAAAAATCATATCAATTAACGTAAAGATTCTTATCTTTCAGAAAATTTAGAAAATAGCCACGAGCTCAAAAAAATCCGCAAAAATGTCCATTGGAACAGGGAGCGCGTCAAATTTAGCAAATAAAAAGAGAAGACAAAATTAGGCCCAAAAATCATATCATTTAAAAAACGATCGATATCTTCCAGGTAACACAAAAAATAGCCGAGAGCTCAGGAAAATACGTAAAAATGTATGTTGGAACCAAGAGATCACCATCATCAACGAAAAATATAAGAGAAGACAAAATTAGGCCAAAAAATCATATCATTTAATAAAATGATTGATCTCTTCCAGAAAAAACAGAAAATAGCCCCGGGGTTAGAAAACCCCATAAAATGTCCGTTGGAACCAGGAGACTGCCATCTTCAACTGAAAATTAGAGAAGACAAACTTAGGATATAAAACTCATATCATTTAATAAAAGATCCATATCTTCAATAAAATGTAGAAAATAGCCCCTAGATCAGAAAAATCTGCAAAAATATTTGTTAGAATCAGGAGATCGTTATCATCAAGTGGAAAATAGAGGCTGACAAAATTAGCCTAGAAAAATCATATAATTTAATAAAAAGATCCATATCTAATAGAAAAGGAAAAAATTGTCCACAGCTCAGAAATATCCATAAAATGTCCTTTGGAACAGAGAGATCACAATCTTCAACTGAATAATTAGAGAATACAAAATTATGCCAAAAATCATTGCATTTAATAGAAAGATCCACATCTTCCAGAAAATACAGAGCTAAGTAAAATCTGCAAAAATATTTGTTTGAACAGGGAGATCACCATTTTCAACTAAAAATAAGAGAAGACAAAATTAGGCTATAAAATCATATCATTTAATATAAAGACTCATATCTTACAAAAATTGTTGAAAATAGCCTATAGCTCAGAAAAAACCGCAAAAAATCTACGTTTGAGCCGGGAGATCTCGGCTTCATCTGAAATATAAGAGAAGACAAAATAAGGCCAAAAAATCAAATGATTTGATAAAAATTCATATCTTCCTGAAAATGTATAAAATAGCCTCGATGAAAAAAAAACTCTGCAAAAATGTCTGTTGGAACTAGGAGATCGCCATCTTCAGCT
>CM061142.1:713380825-713451724 GCA_030789695.1 Scilla litardierei | reverse complement strand
TGTTCTTCACAAATTGTGAGAGTTTTTATATCTTCTTTAGCTCTTGTGAAACCTTGCCTTATCAATCTTTCTTTTAAGATTGGAGATCCAAAGTTGCAAAAGCCCCCAATTCGTGCTTCAACCCAAGTGTGTTGTTGTGTGGATTGTTAAACTCGTGTTCATGGTTGAGCAAGTGGTCAAGTAGCAAGTCACTTTCTTATAACGTTGGTTAGCTATTTGCATTTGTCAGGCCAGTGAACCATCTTTGTTTAGAGCTTATCACTCCCTTTTTCATTTCTCCAAGTTTGGAGTGTGTGCTCATATCCTTCTTATTAAATGGTATAATTTTTATATCATAATTTTGTCTTCTCTTATTTTTCAGTTGAAGATAGCGATCTTCTGGTTCCAACTGAAATTTTTGCAGATCTTTCTGAGAACTGGTCTATTTTCTACATTTTTAAAAGATGTGAATCATTTTATTAAATGATATGATTTTTTGGCCTTATTTTATCTTCTCTTATTTTTCTGTTGAAGATGGTGATCTCCTGGTTCCAACGGACATTTTTGCGGATTTTTCTGAGCTGGGGGCTATTTTCTATATTTTATGGAAGATATAAATCTTTTATTAAATGATATGATTTTTATAGCCTAAGTTTGTCTTCTCTTATTTTTCAGTTGAAGATGGCGATCTCTTATTTCCAACGGACATTTTTGCCGTTTTTTTAGCTCGGGGCTATTTTATACAGTTAATTGAGGATATTGATCTTTTATTAAATGATGATTTTTATAGCCTAAGTTTGTTTCCTCTTATTTTTTAGTTGAAGATGATGATCTTCCTGTTCCAACGAACAAATTTGCAGATTTTTCTGACATCGAGCCTATTTTCTATATTTTCTGGAAGATATGTATCTTTTTATTAAATAATATGATTTTTGGGCCAAATTTTGTCTTCTATTATTTTTGTTGTTGAATATGGCGATCTCCCAGTTCCAACAAACCTTTTTGCCAATTTTTCTTATCTCCGACCCTTCTTCTCCTTGAAGACCCCATCAATCCTCAAGCTTTCTTCTTCCATACCTTAATCTCCAATGGTGGATGTCAATAAAGGGATTGAATTAAGGAGATGGTGGTGGAGGAGGTGCAAAGGGAGGAGAGTGGAGTTAGAAGAGGGGATGAGAACTTGAATTTTTTTCTACTTCTTTTTCGTTTTCTTTTTCCCAATTTCTTCTCTTTTATTCATCCCATCATCCTTGTCATCCCTTAATTCCCTCTTAGCTTGCCAAATGGAGAGAGTTATGTGAAAATCAAATAGGTGATGACACCTCTTAGGCTAGGTGTCTCTTTTAGGAAATTTAGGGATTTCTATTTTCTACTAAATAGAAATACTCTAATAAAATATCCTTACTCACCAAATACCAAGTATACCATCTAAATACTCATCCATTTTATCCAAATGATGTTTAAAAAAATTTTAAAATTGATTTGGGCAATAGAAAATTATGGAAAATTTATAAAAATATCCAAACAATTCATACTTTCAAATACGTCTAGAAATACATACATTATACTTGTGTAAAAACATGGTATTACATTCTACCCACCTTAAAAACAAAGCCCATCCTCGGACTTTCTAAGGGTCGTCCCACCCACGAAATAAAAACAACACTACGTATACTCCAACCACAAATAGCTATATGTATCGCCTATACATATATACACTGCACATACACAACACTCAGCAGATATATACACACCATAGTATTTATACACCACATTTTCATACAAGTGCTCCACATAGTTATACAAACATATGTACACATGACATATACACGCACTACACCAACACATCAAACACAAGCAATATTACTTACAAGTCCATATACACCACGATGAAGGAACCACAACACATACATATATACATATGCCTACATTCATATCACTTCATACATTCAATTATACCACACTCATACAATAGCCGTACATGCACCTACTACATTCATATCATAGACATATGTATACATATGTACACGCAGAAACAACAAGTCACATAAGTAACATACAAACATAGATACATACATGCAAGTATACATTCATACATCTAGATATATGTATCACTCATATGTTTTTTATATATCGTCATAACAAATGCATATACAACAAGAGACACACATAACGAACACACACATGGATACATCCATACATACCAATATCTCTATCTATGTATACATACAAACATCCTTAATTATGCTTATATATTAAAACTACACATACGTCCATAAAGAAATATCTATAGCATATACCTTACATATGCAACATATAGCACACATATAGAACCAATTATACCAACCCATGAATACATACCAACTGCACCTATGTACACAACAGTGTATGCCGTAGAACGTCACACATAAGTGACAATCTATCCACATGGAACCGGTTCTTGCTTAGCCTTCAATAGGTAGGGATCTTTGCTAATAATTTCTCAGTCTAGACTCTAAGGCCACTACCCACCTTAAGACACGACTTTTCTCTATGGAGTATTACCCACACTACCTTACGCACGCCGTACTATGGTAACCTGCATGGGCTGCCAAATGTGATGCCCCTGTCCCCAGGATACCCGAGAAGTACGAATCCGTCTCAATTATTTCTAAAGCAGCGAGTTTTAAAAAGAAAGAGAAGGAAGAGAGTCTACAAGAAGAATTATGCAGGTCACTGTGTACATGTTAGGAAGTACAAGTAATGCTTCATCACAAAAATTATGAGACAATCATATACAAGTCCAATATTCTTTATTATCAAAACAAAGGTACCTCTTTATTTACATCATCTATTCCTCAAATACAAAAGTGAAAAACAGAAGAAATCCGAGAAAAATCTCCAAAAGACATAAAGGTCCACACCAGTATAACTCACTCCCTAGACTACCCTAAGAACCAACCAAAGAGGCTGCACTCTGAGGATTCCATCTCTACCATGAACTGAAAGCTAACTACTGAGTCAGACCTGATCTGGGGTGTACTGCTTTGAAATCTGGAAAAATGGGACATATCAACACGTGACCCAGTAGGAAGTCCTAACATTGCTAGTTTTAGAATTGTTCTTCCTAACTAGGGCCTGGTCACTTAACTGTAAATAGGTCTACTATTTACGCATAAGGAACAAGTACTGTTAATAAGACCTATTGAAATAACATGCAGGGAAAGAAAAACAACATCACATGCAAATATTGAAAAGTAAGAGCTACAGAATTAAATAAGCGTGAAGTAAAGGCAAACAATCACAGGTATGCATATGATGCATATGAATGGTTATGAATACAAATGCAACACCTAAGGGATCACATCTATGCCAGCGTGCCTACAATGTAACTCATGGGTTCTTGAGGTGGCTCTAATGGATTCAAAAGGTGGCCCCGGCATTTTCGTGGCACGCTGGTCTATTTAGCACGTAGGTCTATGTCGTCTATCATACCACACTTAGATTAATGAGGTGGTCCCCATGAATTCAGGAGGTGGCATCTGGCATTTCCGTGGCACGCTGGTCCATGTGGCACTTTGGTCTATGTGGTGTTAATTTCTGTTAAGCTACCATTCTTTTCATGACAAATTTCACATATACTATAACATTTTATGTTCCCAATTAACATGTTACTCCATCATTCCTAATATGAAACATATCATGCTATGGAAGCATCTTGTCACACAATATGCTAATATGAGAATAAGGAGCATAATATGGCATTTGTGTGACATAGTACAAGCATAACATTACATCCATTAGCATGAACTATTCTCATAATATAATTTACTACATGGATAACAACATTACATCCATAAGCATGAATATCACCATTCTTAGCACCATAATTTTCACAAACTTTAGCATGATATTTATATGACAACTACAGAATTCTGTTTTAAATCTGGACTCTTATATACCAGTCTAAAACAGCTATCTAAGGCCATAATCTGGTTTAGTGCTGAACATAAAAGTTATATATGCTTAAGTTCTGTTTCCAAATTATCTAAGATTGTGTCATTTGGGGGGGGTCTGTAGAGAGAGTTATGAATTTTTTTCCACAATGTAGCAGAATATGTCTAAAACTGACACCATGCTAAAGTCGTCTATTTACACCTTCCTACATTCAAAACTAGGCTCTGCTTTCTTCTAGAGAGTTGTAGTTAATTTCATGAACTTTCCAAAACATCTTGAATCATCCCATTTGGAGATCTACACTAGCAGATATGAATTTTTGAACTGAAAATTTTACAGTATATCATTAACACAGCTATTATAGCATATTGACGGACTAACATAATGCTACTAGTCTTACTACCATTGCCATCCTAATAATTTGACATGGTAATGATTTTAAAGCTAAAAAGGAAGCATAAGGGCAACATGGTCTACACTAGCATGGGATGTTACATGGTATATTTTGGCAAAACTATATTTCCACTAAATAAAACATAACATCATAAGCGTGCATACTAAACTTAACATACCATGGCACTTTGCTAGCTGGGGCTTAAACTACAATTGTACATCAAATTCCAACTTAAAATTAACTAGGTGATGAAACTCTATAACCACAATCCTAAAACTACATCCTAATGGAGACGTTACAACTCCTACCTCAAATATCTTCTTTTTAATTTCTTTGGCCCTTCTTCTCATTGAAAACCCCATTAACCTCAAGCTTTCTTCTTCCATAACTTAAGCGCCAGTGGTGGATGTCAATAGGGGGATTGAATTAAGGAGATGGAGATGGAGGTGGGGGTGGAGTGGGAAGTGCAAAGGGAGGAGAGGGGAGAGAGAAGAAGGGATGAGAACTTGAATTTCTTCTTCTTCTTCTTCTTTTAATTTTCCCAATTTCTTCTCTTTTATTCATCCACTCTTCCTCGTCATCCCTTAATTCCCTTTGAGCTTGCCAAATGGAGAGAGTTAGGTGAAAATCAAAGAGGTGATGACACCTCTTTGGCTAGGTGTCTCCATTAGGAAATCTAGGGATTTCTATTTTCTAATAAATAGATATACTCCACTAAAATACCCTTACTCACCAAATACCAAGTATACCATCTAAATACTAATCCAATTAATCCAAATGATGTTTAAAATAATTATTGAAAAATAATTTGGTCATTAGAAAATTATGTAAAATTTATAAAAATACCCGAAAATTGCATACATTCAATTACGTCTAGAAATACGTACATTATATCTGCATATACGAAAACAGGGTATTATATTCTACCCACCTTAAAAACAAAGTCCGTCCTCGGACTTTCTAAAGTTAAGGGTCTAAACAAAGGCTAAATGAATCTAAGGGTCGTCCCACCCACGAAATACAAACAACACTACATATACTCAAACCACACATAGCTATATGTATCACATATACATACATACACTGCACAAACACAACATTCAAGAATATATATATTTACACCCTAGTATTCATACACCATATTTTCATACAAGTACTTGGTGTGTCATTATATTCCACATTTTATCTATATTATTACACGTCAAAATGATTGCTCAATTACACATTTCATACGCTTTTACGCTCATAATTGGAACAATTGTACTTTAAGATCGTTTGGTTGCATTTAAGGGAATATCGAGCGATTTGGTGTATATTAGAGAAGAGAATGTGTGATTTGACACCGGAGCTCCTGAGGCGTCGTGTTCGGTGACTCAAATCTGCTGGAAGCAAGGAAGGGGCAAGAGAGAAGGAGCGAAGAAGAGGAGAATGAAGAGAACATGGTTCTATAGTACCATGACTCATGGATTCCAGGTCGCTCGATCGAGCTATGATACGGCGAAAGAATCGAGCGACCCGAAGTGCTGGAAACAGGACAGTCGTGCACTCTTTTACAATCTGCTATCACCTGAGATTTCACAGTATTTTTCTGATATTTTTTCCAGATAGTAGACTTCGAGACGGTTCCAACTTTACTAAGAACGCACCAATTAGAGGTCTGATGATCTCTGGGGAATTTCTGTAAGCTGATGTTGCAGTGCTGAAATTTGTTTTTGGTCTACTACTCGACCGAGCAGAGTGACAAAAGCTGCTGAAATCTGTTTTTGGCCTCCTACTCGACCGAGCAACCTCCTACTCGACCGAGCAGAGTGACAAATGCTGTTTAAATGCTGCTGAAATCTGTTTTCGACCACTACTCGGTCGAGCAGGACTTGCTTGACCGAGTCAGATGACGACTCGACCGAGCAAAGCCAACTTGGGCCGAGTAGACAGAACGACATTTTTGAAGAAGCTCGATCCATTAACAGACTCGACCGAGCAGCTACATACTCGATCGAGCAGAGTGAAAACTCGACCGAGCAGGCTTTACTCGGCCCGAGCAAGCAGAGCACGGTTTTGGACGACGGATCCATATTTTTTGACTACTCGATCGAGCAGCTTCCTGCTCGGACCGAGTCGCCGTGGGCCCAGGGCGTAAGTTGTGTTGAGTATTGGTGTTTTATACCAATCTTATTTTGAAGATGATCACAACATTATGTTGTTGCTAATGAATCTCATGTTTTAGTCTCTCAGCTTATTTCAAGGATATCTTTCTTGGAGACTAATCACTTGGTGTAAGGATGGACATCATGTGAAGAAGAACCAAAGTTTGGACTCATGGAGTGCCAAAGCTTGGAGATGATGGAGAGCTTTCAAGGCATCTAGATTGAAGACTTAGACTCTTTTGAAAGCATTGTAATTCATGTAATTTACTTTATTGCTTTCTCTCTATTTTGAGTCTAGGGTTGATGTAATGCCTTGCTAGATGGTTTACTCATTCATGCTCATGCATTTAACCATTTTAATGAACCTTAGGATTATCATAGAATCCAATATATGATACCTTGATTTAGGATTCCTATATATATGAGTGTGCTGCCATTCTTGAGAACTCTTGACAACATTTGATAAACTCTTGACTCTATAGAAAATCTCAAGAGATCAATAAGCCACTCTCAAGCTCCCTCATTTCCCTCTATTTGAGCATTCATCTTTCTTCATGCATTGAAGTCCAGCTCAAGGGAAATCATCCAAGTGCTCTCAAGCATATTCCAACACTTGGAGATCCTCTTCCATGCCTTGCATTCATTCATGAGTAAGCATCTCAAGGCATAGGTAAGAGTATTTACTTTACAGGGTGTAAATTGTTCTCCTTTTCTCTTTGTGGGAGTAGGATACTCTCTTTGTGGGAGTTTCTCTCTTTGTGGGAGGTTGTCTCTTTGTGGGACTTAGGTGATTCTCTTTGTGGGAATTAACTCTCTTTGTAGGAGTTTAGTGTCCTAGTATAGGACTAACCCTAATTCTCTGAGTGGGAGTTAGTGATTCTCTGTGTGGGAATCTTGATCCTTAAGTAGGATTGGTTGGGTCCTTGTGTAGGGCATAAATCCTCTTTGTGGGGTATCTCTTTGTGGGATTTGTATTCACTTCTCTGTGTGGGAATATAGTGAATATTGGTGTGGCTGGATATACCCAAGTTTGGGGAACCAGGGTAAAACTTTGTGTTTGTGTTTGGATTGATTGTGCCATTTATCTCCTCTTGCACTTATAATTCCGTATTTGCAAGTTTAATTTTATTTGGACAATCTTATTGCCACTACACTATTAACCCCCCCCCCCCTTAGTGTGTGTTGTTAGTATTGCAAGGGGTAGACGATCCCTACAATTGGTATCAAAGCGAGGTTATAGCATTCTGCAACGATGGCATTCAACCCTACTTCCGCGCCTCATGAAGAAGGACTCTCTACCGTTCGACCCCCCGCTCTTCAACGGAACCAACTATCCGAGTTGGAAGATCAGGATGATGGTCTACTTAAAGAGTCACGACCTTTGGGACATAACGGAGTCACCCTTTGTGGAGCCTTCTACTCCCGCGGCCTTGAGAACTAAAGTGGAGAAGGACTTGATCAAAGTCAATGCTAGGGCTATGTGTGTTCTCCACTGTGCCCTCACTCCGGAAGAGTTTGATCGCATCTCCATGTGCAAATCGGCCAACAGCATTTGGCAAACTTTGGAGATCTCTCATGAAGTGCTACTTCAACATAAGGAAGAGACTCAGTCAACCAAGCCCGAGAAGAAAAAGGGCATTGCTCTTCATGGTGAGAGGGAGTCTTTCAAGTGGAAAAAGCAGTTCCAACAAGAAGCTCCAAGTGAAGATGAAGAAGGTCTTAGTGACGATGATTACATCGAGCTTGCCAAGCAATTCAAGAATTTCAAGGCATTCCTCAAGGAAAATCAAGGTATGTCTTCTTCAAAGTTGGTTGTTTCAACTGCAGTGGAATAGGTCATGTGGCTACCGAATGCCCTTCCAAACCCAATATAAATTCCTATAAGGGTAAAGGGAAGAAACATTGGAAAGCCAAGTCCGAGGTCAAGAACCAAAAGCAGGGACTTAGTGGCACATTTGATGATTCTGATGGGGGACACTTCTAATGATGACGAAGAGGATGACAAGGAGCACGATCAAAGGTGTTTCGTTGCCTTTGATGATTCTTCATCAACTTCATCTAACTCTAGCGATGAAGAGATAGAGACATGGCGCAACTCCAAAGAAGAAAGTTGTTTTATGGCTAATGGGGAAGAATCTTCATCAAGTTCAAACGAGGAGGATAGTGAAGAAGAAGCCGAGGAGGAAAAACCATCCTATGAGGAGCTTGAATACCGCCTAAATGTGGCCTCCAATTTGGCTAGTAAGTGCATCGATTCTTATGATAATATGAAAGCTAAACTTGATAATGCTATGAGTAGGGTGCATGAGTTAGAATCTGCAAGTGTAATTCATAATGAAAGGCATGTTTATAACACTTGTGAGAAAGACACACTTCTTTCTCAAGTTAAGGAATTGAGCATTTCTAATGAAAATCTCATTGCTCAAAACCTTAGCTTAGATACTCACATTCAACAACTTACGTTGAAATGTGAAGAGGAATCCCGGAAGCTCATAAGCTTTGTGTATTCTAAGGATTCACTCCATGATTTGTTGGAAAAACAACATCCAGCAAATCATAGAGGAGGTTTGGGTTATGGTCAAAATGTGGTTCCTAAACCCACCTCTAATTCTTCCTTTGGTGCAAATTCAAGAAATATTGCTAAAGCACCTAAGAAGAATCACCATGCTCTCTTGTACAACAATAATACTCACAAGAAGCATGTAGATCACAAGGTGATGAGGAAGAATGAAGAATCTTCATTTTTTGCTAAGAAGCAAAATCCTCATTCTTTGCATGCTAAGAAACTTGTTTCTACACCTAAGCATGCCACATCCTTCCCTCTTGCTAAGGGAAAACCTTTGCCTAGGAAATCCTTGAGATTATGGATTCCCACTAAGGCTAGTGAGCAAGAGAGAGATAGTTACATCAACTCTCTAGTTAGGGATGTGATCACCTCGTGTGATTATATTAGGAAATCAAACTCCTCTTGGGTTTGGTTACCTAATGTTTAGGTTCCTCACACATTTGCATATTGCATGGGTATTATGCTTCTATGGTTATTTTATACATACCCATTGTGTGTGTTTCATGATTTTGAAAATATTTTTCAAATTTATTTCTTTTCATGAAAATTGGGACCTTGGGGTTTATTGACATACATGCATGATCCATGTGTATGTCAATAGGGGAGTTAATATAATATATGTTTAAATTATTTTAAGACATATTTTAACTCTCATTTCGGAGGTTTTTGTTTTGAGATCTTTGTTTACATTTGGTTATTTTTGGTCTCAAACCAAACCTCTTGTCTATTGCCAACTTTTTTAATGTACCTTTGTTCTTGGCAATATCCTTGTGTATCTTTGAAGTTTTTTTTCCATATCTTGTGCTTTGATACACTTTCGGCCCATGGCTCCAATAATTAATTGGTATTAGATCCTAGAAGTCAAGAGTTGACCATTTCTATGATCTAGGGGGAGCATGGGATAGTGAATTGATACCCACTAAATTTTATATTTGGTAGCATACATATCTTTCTTTTCTTGCATAGTGTCACATCTTGGTTAAGATGATAAAGTGGGATGTTTTTGATGTCCACCTTTTTGACGATGTCAAGGGGGAGAGATATATGCATTATGTGATCATATCTATAGAGGGAGAGATATATACATATGCATATGGGGAGAGATATCTCTATGGGGAAGAGATATATGGGATTAGATAAACCGTTCGTGTTTGCATTTTTTTTACTTTGCAATTGGTTTATGTAATCCATGCCTATTATATGTCACCATGTTGTTATTGGTTTTTGAGTATTTACCTTTGTGTAGCTCATTATTTAATTGGTGCATATAAGTAGGGGAGATCATTAGCTTTGTGCTTTAATTCTTTATGATTAACATAATGTGTGTCATCATCAAAAGGGGGGAGATTGTTGAGTATTGGTGTTTTATACCAATCTTATTTTGATGATGATCACAACATTATGTTGTTGCTAATGAATCTCATGTTTTAGTCTCTCAGCTTATTTCAAGGATATCTTTCTTGGAGACTAATCACTTGGTGTAAGGATGGACATCATGTGAAGAAGAACCAAAGTTTGGACTCAAGGAGTGCCAAAGCTTGGAGATGATGGAGAGCTTTCAAGGCATCTAGATTGAAGACTTAGACTCTTTTGAAAGCATTGTAATTCATGTAATTTACTTTATTGCTTTCTCTCTATTTTGAGTCTAGGGTTGATGTAATGCCTTGCTAGATGGTTTACTCATTCATGCTCATGCATTTAACCATCTTAGTGAACCTTAGGATTATCATAGAATCCAACCCAATAGGTTCACTTCTTCTGTCAGTCGCCTGTTGAGGGAAACACAGTCGACTGGGTGATTACCAGTCGCCTGTAGATCCTTCTACAGTCGCCTGATAAGCACTGCTCAAGTCAACATTTTTATTGACTCAAACTTGAGTTTTACGCACAGTCGCCTGTCAATCAGTTCCCAGTCGCCTGTACATTTGCAGTCGCCTGAGATTTGGTCAACAGTCACCTGTCTAGCGTAAGTGCAATCTCTGCATCTCTCTGTCTTCTCTCCATACTTTACAGTAGTCGACTGATGAAGAATATTCAGTCGCCTGACTATTCGACAGTCGACTGTAGTATTAACATCAGTCGCATGTGCGAAGAATTGGAGAAAGAGTGCAGCTCTCTGTTTCGATCCATCCCCTGCAGCAGTCGTCTGCTGAAGGATTTACAGGCGCCTGTCCTGTTTGCCAGTCGACTGTATTGACTTCGTCAGTCGACTGTCCTAGCTCAGATTATAGCCATTGGATATTTTCTAGCCGTTGATTAGTCGACTATCTTATGATCATCAGTCGACTGTTCCTGTCATTTTCACCCAGTTTCTAGCCGTTGCTGATTTGATTTTCTGGCTGTTTCTTTGGGTTTTTGGGCTTGATATAGGATTCCTATATATATGAGTGTGCTGTCATTCTTGAGAACTCTTGACAACATTTGATAAACTCTTGATTCTATAGAAAATCTCAAGAGATCAATAAGCCACTCTCAAGCTCCCTCATTTCCCTCTATTTGAGCATTCATCTTTCTTCATGCATTGAAGTCCAGCTCAAGGAAAATCATCCAAGTGCTCTGAAGCATATTCCAATACTTGGAGATCCTCTTCCATGCATTGCATTCATTCATGAGTAAGCATCTCAAGGCATAGGTAAGAGTATTTACTTTACAAGGTGTAAATTGTTCTCCTTTTCTCTTTGTAGGATTAGGATACTCTCTTTGTGGGAGTTTCTCTCTTTGTGGGAGGTTGTCTCTTTGTGGGACTTAGGTGATTCTCTTTGTGGGAATTAACTCTCTTTGTGGGAGTTTAGTGTCCTAGTGTAGGACTAACCCTAATTCTCTGAGTGGGAGTTAGTGATTCTCTGCGTGGGAATCTTGATCCTTGTGTAGGATTGGTTGGGTCCTTGTGTAGGGCATAAATCCTCTTTGTGGGGTATCTCTTTGTGGGATTTGTATTCACTTCTCTGTGTGGGAATATAATGAATATTGGTGTGGCTGGATGTACCCAAGTTTGGGGAATCAGGGTAAAACTTTGTGTTTACGTTTGGATTGATTGTGCCATTTATCTCCTCTTGCACTTATAATTCCGCATTTGCAAGTTTAATTTTATTTGGACAATCTTATTGCCACTACACTATTCACCCCCCCTCTAGTGTGTGTTGTTAGTATTGCAAGGGGTAGACGATCCCTACAAGTTGCGTCCAGATCTTCTCTAAGGCATGATTTGGAGAGGGTTTTTGAGGGGGATATTAGGAGGGCAGCCGTCATTTTTTTAGGGGGGAACTTGTGTATACTTTTTG
This sequence comes from Scilla litardierei, assembly GCA_030789695.1. NCBI lineage: Eukaryota > Viridiplantae > Streptophyta > Magnoliopsida > Asparagales > Asparagaceae > Scilla > Scilla litardierei. The sequence goes on along the minus strand of CM061142.1, from coordinate 713,439,424 downwards.
GGAGCTTAGAAGAGTTTTTTAGGGATTTTTTTAGAGTTTCTTTGGAGACGATCTTTCGAGATTTAGACCATGCCATAAGCCTCTCCCATGTATCAAGCTAAGTACTTCTATTCTTTTGAATTACATTTTAGTTCTTCTTATTGTTTTTCTATGATACTAGCAATAATCTTTACTATTTTCATAATGCTTGATATGCTTGAGTAATCCCATCTAGGGCTAAGAGATTAGCCCTAGGACTTTAGGATCTAGATGTAAAGATATGATTTTTATGATGCGTTGGATATAAAAGAGGTTCTACTTTGGTTGATCCAGCCAAATCCCTGGGATAACTCGGACTGAGATCATGCCCACGGCCTGTGGAATTGATGAGCTTAAGGAGTATCCTTAGGATTTAATTAGAGAGTCAGTAGATTCAACCAAGGCTCGTGACCATGCCCGACTCGTGCTTTGAGGGGATCTATCGACAAACTATATCACTACATTGACGGCTACTGCCATGCGTCAATGAGAGCCACCGAAGTACCTCGAAACTCTAATCCATGAGAGTGGTACGAGCTGAGAGACAATCCCCAATAAACCCAATGCAACGCAAGAGTCCTAGCCTAGCGTCAACATCCGACGGTCCTAATGGCGAGTCCTAAAGCCCTAATCTTTTATGTTTTATTTATTTATTTCTTTGTGTGGAATCCCCTATTTGCGACGTTGAGTGACACAACCTTTGCATACATAACCATTACAACATTCCATACTCCACATCCACCAATAAACCCGTAATTCTAACTCAACCTAGGAGTAGATAGGTAGTATAGCACCGCTTCCCCATGCTCGATATCCTCTTGCCACTATGCCGTGTGATTGCGGTTAGACGACATCGTTTCGAAGTTAATTTCGGGCCGATCAGTACTCCACATAGCTATACAAACATATGTATACATGACATATACATGCAATAAACCAACACATCGAACACAAGCAATATTACTTACAAGTCTATAAACATCACGATGAAGGAACCACCCCACATACATACACACATATGCCTACATTCATATCACTTTATACATTCAATTATACCACACTCATACAATAGCCATACATGCACCAACTACATTCATAACATAGACATGTGTACACATATGTACAAGCACAAACACCAAGTCACATAAGTAACATACATACATAGATACATACATGCAAGTATACATTCATACAACTAGATATATGTATCACTCATATCTATTCTATAAAAGAGAGCAGTTTTTTAATTTTGTCCTACGTGGCGGCCTTTGTCCTACGTGGACAAAGCAATGGTGACTGGGACAAAGCAATAATGCTGACTAGGACAAGTTTTAGTATTTTGGGGGGAAATTTGTTTGAAAACTCAAAATTTAAAAACTCAAAACTTTGAAAACTTACTGGTTAACGAAAATTTGGAGGGAACCCAAAACTCAGCCACCATTAGAATCATCCCGCTTCCCCCTCGCTCTCTCCCTCCTTCCCCAAAGAAATCAGATCAAGGCCACCTCCCTCGACGATATCCTCATCAACTGCAAGCCTCTCTACTACTTGCTCATGGACTTTCTCTGCTCTCCTCGATCCTTGATCTCATGAAGACGGTGACTGCACTAGCTATCCTCGCTCATGGACTGGCTATCACCGCTCCCTGCTCTCCTCGCTCAAGGACATGCAGAATGCCGATCTCAAGGTACCTCCCTCCCGATCTCGATGGTATGAGCTCTGTTTTTTTGACGAAAGGTGTAAACTTTAGGTTTCTCAGAAGATTATATCCTTCTCTTTTATCTTCTTCTTCGTCTTTAAGTTCAAGAGAGAGAAAAATGGGAGAGATCTTTCACATTCAAGGGGCTATTGCGTTGCAGCTGGAGCTTCATGCCGAGTGTAGTGCTCATGGATCTAGAGCCTAGGATGATGGACATCATCATATTTGGTCAATAAGGCCAGATCATCAGACCTGATAATTTCCTCTTCGGCCAGTCCATGGCCAGAAGCAACTGGGGCAAGGGCCATTACACCAAGGGGGCTTGATGTTGTCAGGAAGGAGGTCGAGAACTGATGTTAGCTGTGCTGCTGGCAAGATGTTTGATGTATTTCCCCTGTGAATAATATAGGTATGTGTTCTCTAAAATTTAAGCATAGAACTAAACTAATTGGTCGTTCTTTGGCTTTCAGCATTGATATAGAAATTGCTATACTATAGCATTGAAAACTTCTGACATTTTTTATACATTGTGTTTGTTTCTCCATTCTAAAAACTTATGAAAACTAATGAAATTTTTTTTCTCCATTGTGTTTGTGTTTTAAAACTTCAGAAAACTTATGAATTAGATAGAAAACTGTTTGTTTCTCCATTCTCTATAATTTGAATATTACGTCTGACAGATTCAGAATTTGCTTTTACAAATTTACTTGGTTTATGGACTTTATGGGGGGACTTGAATGTTCTTACGGGCAGTTTGATAGAATGGTGTTGTATGCTCTAGCTGTAATATGGTTAATTTGGAATGAGCACAACTAAGGGTTTGTAATAATAAGCATGTTCATGCATTGGCTTTACTTGAACAAATTAATGCTTTTGTGTGTTTTTCCTAGGTAATATGTATTCAAATCTTGGATGAAATTTGCTGGAGTAATGCCCCTGTGAATAATATAGGTATGTGTTCTCTAAAATTTAAGCATAGAACTATACTAATTGGTTGTTCTTTGGCTTTCATCATCGATATAGAAATTGCTATACTATAGCATTGAAAACTTCTGACATTTTTTATATAGTGTGTTTGTTTCTCCATTCTGAAAACTTATGAAAACTAACGAAAACTGTTTGTTTCTCCAATGTGTTTGTTTCTCCATTCTGAGAACTTATGAAAACTAATGAAAACTGTTTGTTTCTCCAATGTGTTTGTTTTTAAAACTTTAGAAAACTTATGAATTAGATAGAAATCGGTTTGTTACTCAGTTGTGGCAAAGATGCAATGTTAAAGTCTCTATACCTTTGGGCAAAAAATCTTAAATTCAAATTATGCTTGCCTCAACTGAGCTCACAACTGAGTCAACACTCATCAGTAGTGTTTTCACAACCTTGCAGATATATGGGATACACCGTGCACACAATTCATGGAAGAGTTGCAATGCTAGAACCAACTGATGAATGTACCTCAAAGGAATTTTGAGTTTATGGTAACAATAATCTGTAAGAGATGATATTTAATGACCAACATCACATTTCTGTCATCTATTTCAGAGTTCTCTTACATGGAAGCATATACTCTCAACAAATTGAAAAAAGAATGATTTGTATTTATTAGCAGATTAACCAAACTGTTCCCAGTTGTTGGTTACTTCGGTAGATGATGCCATAGGAGGAGGCGCGCTCAGGGGATTGGAATTGCTACTTTCACTGAAGGTCTCCCATTGGGTTGTCACAGAGCCAGCATTGCTACTATCACTGAAGGGATTCGAATTTCTTGCCTTTCGCACATCGAGCATGTCCATAAGTCTCTGTAAGTGGCGGACCTAAGAATTAAACAACATCGTCACTTTAAAATGACTGTGGAAAAGTAATCAGATCAATGTAAGGAAATTACTACTGACCAACCCATCAACACACAAAAAAATATTGATGAAAGGGATGTCAAAACAAAGGTGAGGGCACTGCTTGGATTAAATGACACTATTTCTTATGTGCATTTCTTTCGGATGCAACATGGTTGTAACCCAAGGAATATGTACTTGCATATACATGTGCAAGATAGGGTCATATTAGATTAAATTCTGCATTGTGCTATCCCATGTATTCTTTTGGCAACTGGTTAACCTCGAGAAACAACCAACCATGTAGTTTCTTAAAAGCCATGAAGCACTGATACCTCTATTTTTGTGCTGCCATATTTTATTAGATTAAATTGTGTACAATGGGTGTCCAACAATTAATAGAAAATGCTAACATGCATATTATTATTTCTTAAAAAGATATTCGTTTCTTTTTACATAAAGAGATATAATTTTTTGGACTGTATTTGTGATAATGAACACTAATGTGCCAATGTTGTACACATTTGTATAGTTTTAAAGCAAGTTGCCCAGGAAACAACCATAACATCATTTTAAACAGAACGCAAAATAATAATTTTCTTGAATGTTATTTTATAACATTGTTTTATCGCTCCTTCCAAACATGCCTAATTGTAGCACAAAAAATAGGTCTAACCACATACGCGCACACACATATATACATGAAAAGCATGTGACACATGATTGAAAAATATGATCAAGTACAACTTATTTTCACAAAACCACCATAACAACCCCATTCACAAATCCTCCAGGTCGCACCCCAACTTTCTTTTTTTGAACTTATGGTCATTTTTTTTCATTTTTGAGCATGCCGCAACTCTTTCTCATCGCAATTTATGGATTTGCAGTCATCTTCCAAAACCCAGAATCGCTACTTGCTCGAACATGAAGGATCGAACATGAAGGATTTAGATGATCGGAACTTTAGTAGTAGCATCAACTCATCTTTATCTAAGGTTAGATGTTTTTTAAAATTTGATTATGATGGTACTTTGGGAGTATTGGCTCGATTTTGCGGAGAATTCTGTACTAAGAGAGTGATTTTGGGTAGTGAGTAAAATTTGTTTCGAGGTCAGTTATCAACCAGAGAGATGGCGGTGCAATGGCGAAATAGAACAAGGTGCCCAAGGCTTTGTATTACCTTCTGTTTGAATAACATTCTTTGTAGGAATGGATATGGTTGAATTTGAATAATATTCTTTGTAAGAGCTTCGGTTTTCAAAGCTTTTATTTTCAAAACATTCTCTGTAGGAATAATATTCTGATATAATCAGAGAATTTTTTATAAACCTAATAAGCTATGCTAAGTTAATGGAACATGGATAATTTTGAAATTGAATTTAAAGTTTAAGTGCATAATACCAAATTTCATGATAAAAGGTTGAATTATTTGTCGTTGATAATTTTATCTATGGTTTCTTTTCCAGTTGAATAGAAAATAGCAATAGAAGATCAATAAATTCCTCCACAATTATATTTGTTTGATTAATTATGTTAGTCATAGTCTTTAGCTGATTTTGGCATGTAATAGTATAAACTTGAAATATGAGTGACAGAGAAAGAAGAAGACAGAACTGGTTTTGGGGCCAACTTTGTGGTTCAATAGTGTTTGAATCTTCGATGCTACCATGAAACCGTAATATTTTATCAAGTGTTGGTTTTCTTCCCTAACCTTCTTACCTAAGTCCGGATAATGAAAATCTGATATGATCATTGCAGTGAACACATTAGAAAGTACACAGCAAAGATCAAGCATCTCAATTTGCTTTTGAATTTAATGAATACTCATGATAAAGTTATGCTCAAAATAGAATATGTATGTGTGCTAGGTACAGCCAAGACAATTGCACAGAGGGCATCAGCCAGTTTGTTTTTCTTCTCATCACTTTGACTGGCTTCTCATATTTTGAGCTCTCAAGAAGGGGTGGGTTATAACAGAATTTTTATCTTAAAAATGAGATTTTTTTTTACAATGCCCATGATGGAAATTTCTTGATTTGGTTCAAGTTTGTTTCATAGAAATGTGTATTGCTTGGTTTCATGTATCAATGCTCATACCTTCACAATCCTCCTTGAATTACTTTGTTCTGGCTCTATTTTATGGTGGATTTCTTATCTACGGGATGAAATCTGTACAGGTCAATTAGAGATGGATGCCATTGTTTTTTCTCACGAATTTTTTGACATTATTTAGTTATTATGCAAATGAACTAAATAATGTGCAAAGTTATTGGCAGTATATAGTTACATGTATATTAACATGTATATTTACTGCACATTAACATGTTACTGCCAATATTTAGTCATCAGGTGCAAAACACTCAACATTGTGTGTTGGGTAATGTTAATGTTAATGTGCAGTAAATACAATTTTATACATGTTAATATACATGTAACTAAATAACATGTTAACACTAAAATGTTAAATTTTTTACTGCACATTTTAATATACAGTAAACACAGCTGTAAAATACTCAACAAAGCCATAAACTGTTTATATACATTGTGTGCTGGGTAATGTTAAACACAAATTATATCTTTGCTGGGTAATGTAAGTTGAGTGTTTTGCGTTTATAAATAGTGTTTTGCTGGGTAATGTATGATGTTAATCACTATAGCTTTATGTTACTTTATAGGCCTTATCAGACAAGCACACAAATTATCTCTATAGGTTTGTGTTACTTCGCTACTTTTGTGTTTCATAACCTGCAAAACACTTCTTTTGAGATTCAATTTTTTTGTATCGAATGTGAATGTTAATAAAAATTCTACCTGAAATTAACATCTTCAAAATGCTAATTTCTTCAAATTAACATTATTAACATTCTGCCTATAAAACATTCTTTGAATCTTCAATCCTGCCTATAAAAAGTTAATTGAAATGTGTGTTAGGTATATTAATTGAAATGTTAATTGAAAGTTAATAAAAAGACAATTTGTAGTATAATATACATGTAAGTTAATTGAAATGTTAATTGAAATTTAAAAATTGAAATAGTTAACACGAATAACATAATATACAAGAGCAAAACACTCAACAAAGCCAAAAAATGTTTTTGTGTGCTTGGTAATGTTAATCACAAATTATATCTTTGTTGGGTAATGTAAGTTGAGTGTTTTGCATTTATAAACAGTGTTTTGATGGGTAATGTAAGATGTTAATCTATATGATTTGTGTTATTTTATAGGTTTGTGTTACTTTATAAGCCTTATCAGACATGCATACAAATTTAATAATATCAGTTCCCATCTGTAGTTATCCCATATCAGTTCCCATTTGACTATCAGTTTCCCACCTCAAACACTTCTTTTGACATCTTCACGAAAGTATGTTTTATCATTCCTATTTGCTTTGTTATAAACTGCAAATTTTGTGTGAAGCAAATTTGTTGGTGTGAAGCAAATTTGGTATCACAAAAGAAAATTTGTTTCATCACAGGAGTGTTTCATAACCTGCAAAACACTCCTTTTGACATCTTCACAAAAGCAAACACTTCTTTTATCATAACATGTAAAATATGTTAACATCTTCAAAATATATAAAACTTAATAAACATTCTCTCTGAAATTAACATCTTCGAAATGCTAACATCTTCAAATTAACATACTGCCTATAAAATACTTCTTTGAATCTTCAATGCTGCCTATAAAAATGCTTGCTAGCTCTCTATTCCCATCATAGCATCATAGCATTTTTATATTCATTTTTATATTCAATGTCATGCCTATAAAAAACTGCTAGCTCTCTATTCAAAATTGTTTCATTGATAATATAGTTAATTAGTAGTTTTATGTATCCTGTTTCAATCCAAACAATAATGCTAGATCATTTATGTATCCTGCTTAAACATGGTAATTAGTAGTTCACAAAACTCACGGATGTGATTCAGTTGAATATCAATTCATGTAAACATAAATGATTAAGTTCAAATGATTTTATGTTGAATATCAGTTGAATATCAGTTTTAAATTTCAGTCATAAAGAAAGAAATTTGAATATCAGTTCAAGTTTGAATATAAAACTGGTATTCAGTTACTGCCGAATTAGAATATGTTCCCATTTAAATATAAAACTGTTAAAATCCATTGTGTGCTGGGTACTGTTAAACACAAATTATATCTTTGTTGGGTAATGTAAGTGGAGTGTTTTGCATTTATTAACAGTGTTTTGCTGGGTAATGTAAGATGTTATTCTCTATATATCAGTTTCCCATCTTAAACACATCATTTGACGTCTTCACAAAAGTATGTTTTATCATTCCCATTTGCTTTGTCATAACCTGCGTATTTGATGTGAAGCAAATTTGTTGGTGTGAAGCAAATTTGGTATCATAACTTTTTGCTTTCTCTGTTAAATGTCATCTAAACCCTACACCTTCTCCAATTAAATGTCATCTGAACCCATTAACATTTTTTTCTCCACGACAAACAATCGATCCACATCAACGATTAGAACGCATCACCTTCTCCAATTAAATCCATTTGCTCTCCTGAATTAATTTGTGTTCTATATCTTTCAATCTCCACCGATTATTCCTCCCAAAGGTATGAGTTCTATGTCTTTCAACAGACTCATTTTAATTTGCTAGGTTTTTAAGAATGGGGGGAATCGAAGCTGGCTTGGGATGGGGTGAGGGAGTTGAGTCTGTTGGATGGTTCGGATCCTCTCCCAGAGAAGAAGAAGCCACTGTTAAAGCATTGTTGAGAATAAGATGCACTTTTGTCAATGGTGAAAACAATCCTGACAGAAGCTCGAGGCCCGTCGTCACAAAACAGAAGGTGAACACTGAGACCAAGTTCATTATATTGGCAAGCAACGGAGTATGGGATGTACAAGCCATTTCAAAGGTTTGCTCTATTAACTGTTATGCCCAAATATCAATTCCTGAGACCGAGTCCATGTCTTTGCTTTTTTCACCCCACAGGTAATGAGAAATCAAGAGGCTGTAGACCTGATAGCTCACTTCGATGATGCCTAGTATGTGGCAGAGTGTCTGGCCGAAGATGCTCTCAACAGAATGAGCAAATCCGCAATCGCATGCATCGTGATTCGACTTCACTGACAACCAAGAAGCTTAACAAACCTAGAAGAGCAGAAGAGAGTGGATGTTGTAAAATTGTGTGCTTCAGATTTTGTCATAGCTGAAGCTTATTGTATTTGTGTGAATAAGACCAGTGTATACCAAATGTATATCATGCTTCAGAATATACATATACATATAAGTTGTTGCTTATGATTTCAATTTGTTTACTGTGTATAGAATCAATCGATTGCACAACAGAACACACAATACACAAATAATATCCATGATGGTTTCCAGGTTAATTAATGAAGCATACATATTTACATATAGACAAACAATGAGCAAAGAAAAACCAAGTGACTTGATTCGGTGATTCCTACTATCTACTATAGTTCTGCTATTTCCATATCTCAAGCATGCTCCTCGAGAAGAAGAAACCAAGAAGTGATTAGCTTGCATAGATCAGATATCATTCTCCATCTCTCACCGAGTAGCTTGTGCTTGGACATCTAAACCTTGAGTGGTGAAACCCCAGCCAATCTCGCAGTCAATACCCAAGAGCGAGGATTTGGCCACTAGATGTTAATACCCAAGGGAAGCCAATCACGGTGCTTGCGAAGGCCAGTGCTCACAACCTTATTTTTTGCCCACTGCATAGGAAACCCATGGGCATCAACTGCTCAAAAAATTGTAGGAATGAATTTGGTGGAATTTGAATACTATTCTTTGTAAGAACTTTTGTTTTCAGAGCAACACCATTGGTTTGTAAAGAATTTGGTAGATTTTGTTTCAGTTTCAAGCACTAAAAATTGTAAGAATTTGTTTCAGTACCTTGTGGAGAGATTTAAATACTATTATTAGCTAGCAACTTATTGTAATTAACTAGAAAATTAATGTTCTGTATCTCTTTACAATGGTTGTTGTTGCTCTCTCTGCAACATCATAAACGACATGTAGAATTTGTGCTAATAATATATTTGAATTCGCATCTCTTTTGGAAAAACTATTTTTTATTTTATTCTCTATCACTAAAGAGACAAAGGCATGGTCTAATAAATGTAGTGTGTGAGGGATGAAGCCGACAAGGCAAGGATGCAGATGAAGTAGATGATAGTGGAAAAGAATACGGATTGCAGTTCCATTGAGGTGGATGGCATTGTTTATGAGTTCATGGCAAGGGACAAATCTCATTTTGAGTGCAAAGAGATATATGAATGTTCGATATAGCTTTTTAGCAGATGGTGCAGACTAAAGATATGGATGTCGTTTCTTAAATTGATTTTTTTCCGTCAAGATAATAATCAAGTTGCTCTAAAGGACACTAGCAACATGCACGGGAAGCAACATCCAGCTTTATTTTGCTAGCTTTATCCTAGCTTTATCCTGTAAATTAGCAAACTAAGATCTCTGCTGGATCTATCCTGAGAACCTGAGCAGAATATGATTCATCAGAAACTGAAAGGCTTGGGTGCCTTTGAGTACATGACTTTTTAACACACTTACGGATTGCTAGAAATCGAATTGTTCATCCATCATAAAATTGAACTTAATGCTAATATACTAATGGAGATTAGAAGTATGTTCCAATGATAAACACTATAAAGGGATATAAGCCCGAGTGAAGCATGCTTATTGCCAGAGGATACATGACACTGAATCATGAAGCTCAAGAGATGCAGATGAAAGAAACTATTATGCTGGGGTAAACACTTGAATGAAGAGGATTAAGAGGGCAAAATTCTTTTTAATAAAAGATCTCAGTTTTGGCGGAGAAAATATATTATACATTTGATAACTTTTTTGAATTAGGGCTAACTAGGACAAGATAAAGAGTGGATGAGATTTGATCTTGGTTAATCATGGTTGAGATTGGATTTTGTGAAAATTTTAGTGGTAAAACTTAAATTTTAGGGGGAAAAGTGTCTTGGGAACCAAAACTTTGAAATTAAAAGTGTCTTGGAAAAAATTGTGGAGAAACATGATCCATTAAATTAAACAAAGTAAAAAAATTAGCGTAAAAAAATTAAGCGGAACAACAAACTAGCATAAAAAAATTTAAGTTTATACCAGCACGGAAAAATATCCTGAGATTTGTTGTTCCACGCCGAGGGCTCCCGCTAAAATTTTTCACGCTAATTTGTTGTTCCGCCGAGGGCTCCCGCTAAAATTTTTCACGCTAATTTGTTGTTCCACGCCGAATATGTTGTTCCACGCTGAATGCCCTCGTGCGTTTTCTATGCCGACAAACGGCGCTTGTGCAATTTTTTTACGCTAATTTGTTGTTCCGTGCCAAATGCGCTCGCTCATTGTTCCGCTAAATTTGTTGTTCCGCACCGAATTTGTTGTTCAGCTATATTTTTACGCTAATTTGTTGTTCCGTACCGAATTTGTTGTTTCGCATCGAAGGTGCCCACGCCGAATTTGGTCTTTCGCAAAGCGCGCGCGCGCATTGTTCCATGCCATATTTGTTGTTCCGCGTCGAAGGCGCCCACCCCGAATGTGCCCGTGCTGCTAAATATTTTTTACGCAAATTTGTTGTTCTTTTAAATTTTGGTTGTGGAAATAATTTTTTGGGAACAAAGTTTTTGCGGGGGAATATCTTAAATGAACCGTGCCCGCGGGCACGGGTTATGACTAGTGTATTTATATATATCGTCATAACAAATACACAAACAACTAGAGACATGCATAACGAACAGACATATAGATAGATCCACACATACCAATATTCTCCATCTATGTATACATACAAACATCCTTACATATGCTTATATATTAAAACTACACATACTTCCATAAAGAAATATAAACCAATTATACCAACCCATGAATACATACCAACTGCACCTATGTACACAACAGTGTATGCCGTAGAACGTCACCATAGGTAAAAATCTATCCACCTGGAACCAGGTTCTTTCTTAGCCTTCTATAGGTAGGGCTCTATACTAATAATTTCTAAGTCTAGTCTCTAAGGCCACTACCCACCTTAAGACACGACTATTCTCTATGGAGCATTAACCGCACTACCTTATGCACACCTTAGTGCGGTGACCTGCATGGGCCATCAAATGTATCGTCCCGCTTCCCATAATACCCGAAAAGTACGAATCCGTCCCAAATATTCCTAGAGTAGCGAGTGTTAAAAAGGAAGTGAAGAAAGAGAGTCTACAAGCATGCTGGGAAGTACAAGTAATGCTTCAACACAGAAAATAAGAGACAATCATATACAAGTCCAATATTCTTTATTATTAAAACAAAGGTACCTCTTTATTTACATCATCTCATCCTCAAATACAAAAGTGAAAAACAGAAGAAATCCTAGAAAAATCCCCAAAAGACATAAAGGTCTACACCAGTACAACGGACTCCCTAGACTAGTCTGGGAACCAACTGAAGGGGCTGCCCTATTAGGATTCCATCTCTACCACGAACTGAAAGCTAACTCCTAAGTCAGGCCTGATATGGCTTTACTGCTCTGAAACGTGGAAAAAGTAAATTGGAAACATCAATACGTGACCCATTAGGAAATCCGAACATCGCTAGGTATGGTCTAGTTTTAGAACTGTTCTTCCTAACTGGCGTCTGGTCACTTTACTGTAAACAAGTCTACTATTTACGCATAAGGAACAAGTATTGTACATAAGGTCTACTGAATTAACATGCAGGGAAATTAAACAACATCACATGCAGATATTGAAAAGTAAGAGCTACTGAATTAAATAAGCGTGAAGTAAAGGCAGACAATCATAGATATGCACATGATGCATACGAATGGTTATGAATAAAAATGCAATACCTAAGGGATCCTATCTATGCCATAGTGCCTACAATGTGACTCATGGATTCTAGAGGGGGCTCCCATGAATTCAAGAGGTGGCCCCCCGACATTCATGTGGTACGCTGGTCTATGTAGCACGTACGTCCATTTCATCTATCATACCACACATAGATTCAAGAGGTGGCCCAATTGATTCAGGAGGTGGCGTCCGCCATTTCAATGGCATGCTGGTCCATGGGACCCTTTGATCTATGTGGTGTTAATTTCTGTTAAGCTACCATTCTTTTCATGACAAATTTCACATACACTATGCCATCTTATGTTTCCAATTAACATATAACTCTGTCATTCTTAATATGAAACACATCATGGTATGGAAGCATCTTGTCATAAAGTATGCTAATATGAGAATAAGGAGCATAACATGGCATTTGTGTGACATTGTACTTGGATAACAACATTACATCCATAAGCATGAATATCACCATTCTTAGCACCATAATTTTCACAAACTTTAGCATGATATTTATGTGACAACTACATAGACTCTGATATATCAGTCTAAAACAGCTATCTAATGTCATAATCTGGTTTAGTACACATAAAAGTTGTAGATGCTTAAGTTCTGTTTTCAAATTATATAAGATTGTGTCATTTGGGGTTTGTAGAGAGAGTGAAGAAATTTTTCTCAAAATGTAGCAGAATCTGTCTAAAACTGACACCAGGGTAAAGTCTTCTGTTTACACATTCCTATAGTCAAAACTAGCTGCTGCTTCCTTCTATAGAGATATAGTTAACTTCATGACCTTCTCGAAACATTTTGAATCATCCCATTTGGAGGTATACATTAGTAGATATGAATTTTTGAATCTACAGGACAAAACTCAAATTTTTACAGCATATCATTAACATAGCTATTATAGCATATTGACAGACTAACATGAAGCTACTAGTCATACTACCATTACCATTCTAATAATTTGACAAGATAATGATTTTAAAGCTAAGATAGGAAGTATAATGGCAACATGGTCTACACTAATATGGGATGTTACATGGTATATTTTGGCAAACTATGCATACTTGCACTAAATAAAACATTACATCATAAGCGTGCATACTAAACTTAACATAACATGGCACTTTATTAGCATGGGGCTTAAACTACAATTCTACATCAAATTCCAACTTAAAATTAATTAGGTGATGAAACTATATAACCACAATCCTAAAACTACATCCTAACTAGGACGTTACAACTCCTACCTCAAATATCTCCTTAATTTCTTTGTCCCTTCTTCTCATTGAAGACCCCATCAATCCTCAAGCTTTCTTCTTCCATGCCTTAAGCTCCAATGGTGGATGTCAATAGTGGGATTGAATTAATGAGATGATGGTGGAGTGGGAGGTGCAAAGGGATGAGATGGGAGAGAGAAGAAGGGATGCGAACTTGAATTTCTTCTTCTTCTTCTTTTAATTTTTCCCAATTTCTTCTCTTTTATTCATCCACTCTTCCTCGTCATCCCTTAATTCCCTCTTAGCTTGCCAAATGGAGAGAGTTAGGTGAAAATCAAAGAGGTGATGACACCTCTTTGGTTATGTGCCTCCATTAGGAAATCTAGGGATTTCTATTTTCTAATAAATAGAAATACTCCACTAAAATACCCATACTCACCAAATACCAAGTATGCCATCTAAATATTAATCCACTTAATCCAAACGATGTTTAAAAAAAATTTTAAAATAATTTGGTAATTAGAAAATTATGGAAAATTTATAAAAATACCCAAAAATTTCATACGTACAAATATGTCTAGAAATACGTACATTGTAACCGTATATACAAAAACAAGGTATTACACTATAAAAACCATATTATTTTGTAAAAAGTTATATATCTTCTATAAAATGTAGAAAATAGCACCGAGCTCAAAAAATACACAAATATGTTCTTTGGAACCGGAAGATCGCCATCAGAAAAATAAGTGTAGACAACATTAGGCTATAAAAATCATATAATTTAATAAAAAGATCCATAACTTTCCGAAAAATGTAGAAAATAGCTCGTAGCCCAAAAAAATCCGCAAAAATGTTCGTTCAAACAGGGAGATCACCTTCTTCAACTAAAAAATAAGAGAAGGAAAAATTTGGTCAGAAAATCATATCATATAATAAAAAGATCCATAACTTCTCGAAACTGTAGAAAAATAGCACCAAGCTCAGAAAATGCGATAAAAATGTCTGTTGGAACCGGGAGGTCGCCATCTTTAACAGAATAATAAGAAAAGAAAAATTAGGTTATAAAAATATATCATTTAATATAAAGATTTATATCATACATAAAATTTAGAAAACAGCCCGGAGCTCAGAAAAATCTGAATAAATGTCCGTTGGAACCGGGAGATCGCCATCTTCAACTGAAAAATAAAAAAAGACAAAATTAGGCCAAATATCATATCATTTAATTAAAAGATATATAACTGCCATAAAATGTAGAAAATAGCACTGAGCTCAGAAAATCCACATAAATGTCTGTTGGAACTGGGAGATCGCAATATTCAACTGAAAAGAAGAGAAGACAAAATTAGGTCAAAACAGCATATCATTTAATAAAAGATTCATATCTTCGAGAAAATGTAGAAAAAAGCGCAAAGCTAAAAAATACGCAAAAATGTCTGTTGAAACTGGGAGATCACCATATTCAACTAAAAATATGAGAAGATAAAATTAGGCTACAAAAATCTTGTCATTTAATAAAGAGTTCCATATATTTAATAAAATGTAGAAAATAGCATGGAGCTCAGAAAAATCCGCAAAAATGTTCGTTGGAACTGGGAGATCATCATCTTCTACTGAAAATAAGGGAAGAAAAAATTAGGATATAAAAATAATATCATTTAATATAAAGATTTTTATCTTCCAGAATGTGTACAAAATGGCCCCGAGCTTAGAAAAATCCGCAAAAATATCCGTTGGAACCGGGAGATCGCCATCTTCAACTGAAAAATAAGAGAAGACAAAATTAGGCCAAAATATCATATCAATTAATAAAAAATACATATCTTCCAAAAAGTGGAAAATAACCCAAAGCTCAGAAAAATATGCAAAAATGTCCATTGGAACCGGGAGATCAACATCTTCAACTGGAATATAAGGGAAGACTAAATTAGGCCAAAAATCATATTATTTAATAAAAAGATCGCCATTTTCCACTAGAAAATAAGAGAAGAAAAATTTAGGCTATAAAAATCATATCAATTAATAAAAAGATCCATATCTGTCATAAAATGTAGAAAATAGCACCAAGCTCATAAAATGATATATAAAAATCTTATCATTTAAAGATGGCGATATCCCAGTTACAACAGACATTTTTATCAAGGTTCTAAATGGCGTGAGGTGTGGCATGGCGGCAAGGTCAAGCCTCAAGCCTTAGGAGCCTTGGCGGAGCCATGACGTTTTTCAAGGCGTGGCTTAAGGCGGCAAATGTGTGTATATATTATATATATATACTAGTCATAACCCGTGCCCGCGGGCACGGTTCATTTAAGATATTCCCCCGCGAAATCTTTGTTCCTTAAAAAATTATTTCACAGCCAAAATTTAAAAGAACAAATTAGCGTAATAATATTTAGCGACACTGACGCTTTCGACGCGGAACAAAAAATTCGGTGTGGGCGCCTTTGGTGTGGAACAACAAATTAGCGTAAAAAAATGGCGTGGGCTTCGATGCCAGTCGCTTCTCGGTCTTGGGCTTCATATCGACAGGAGTCTCGGCCTTCGATGGCTTCTACTTGGGCTCTACCTTCGGGTTTTCTGTAGCCACCATCTTCTTCTCTGAGGGCTTCTTCGCGGTCTTGGGCTCCATGAAGACTGAGAATTAGGGTTTGGCAAATTTGAGGATTACAAAAAATCGAGAGAGGGCGGAGGGGAGAGAGAGCAAGAGACTTTGGTGGAAGGAATTGAAAGGGAGAAGATGGCTTTTAATAGGATATAGTGCTATGTTCTGATTGGGCAATACGTTTTGCCGCGGATCAATTACCTGGTAGCGAAAAAAATTGAAGTGACAATTCATTTTGTCTCGATCAATCATTTTGCTTTGCTACGGATCAATGAGCTGGTTGACAGCTATAAAGTAAGAGCCCCCACAAATTTTTCGAAAGTTTCTTTTCAAAAGTTCCTTTGGTACCGATCAATTGTTTTTTTGGAGAAATGGAGGAAGGCTTATATATATATATATATATATATATATATATATATATATATATATATATATATATATATATATATACCTCAAGTGGGTAATAATCAAGTTTGAACTTCACAACATTTAGTGGTTTTAGTGATTCGAATCCCTCTGTTTTTGATGGAATTTTTATGGACTTTTTAGTGATTATTATATCCCTCAAGTGGGTAATAATCAAATAGGCTTTTAGTCATTCGAATCCCTCTGTTTTTTGTGGACGTTTTTATTTGGAGAAGAGTGAGATGACAACTAGTGCCAACTTGCTTTGCAGTATTCGATTGCCTCGAAGTCGTCGGCATAGGGTGAGCCATTGATATTCTTAGAGAGAGAGAGAGCCTCTAATGCAGCGAGTGAGAGAGAAGACAGAGATAGAGACTTTTTGGCCTGTGTTTCCAATTTTTTTTTGGAAAAATGATATCAAAAGAAGAAATGATGTATCTCGGTTCCCAAAGTAATAGGTTAACGTTTCAAAAAAAATTCATTTCACCCAACATTTTTTCCACCAAAATTCAAGTTCCCCCCCCAAACTTTCCACAAATTTCATCGCAACCATTCATTCTTCAAGATTAAATCTCAGATGTCTTTCTATCAACCACTTTGTCCTAGTCAGCTTGTCCTAGTCAGCCCTAGGATTCAAAAATCGATGTCAAATGTATAATATATATATATATATATACAGTAGACTTTGCTCCACTTAGATGGATTAGTTTCCAAATCCTACCAAATCCATAGCATTCCATCTACATTGAGATGTGTGCTTACAATTAACTAAAGTGTTACCTTACTAAAAAGCAATTGTTTACATAACTAAAAAGCATGTGACCTCAAAACGTCATAAATATCAAAGCACTCGATTAACATAGTTGTTAAAGCTATTTGGATAATTGAATCTGAACAAAATTTGCTGATACTTGAAGGAACATTGATTTTTGGCATTTTCTAGTTCAACATCTTGAATAAACTTTGTTCACAAGTGCTGTCTAAATCCAAAAAAGGAATAATATTGATACATCATATGGACACATTTCAGCCAAGCAAGTAAACAAATACCATACTATGCATAATGCATATAATCATTAAATGAAGCTGATTTGTGGTGTATAATGCAGTTTGAGCTCACCTTCCCAAAGGGCCAAATCTAAACATGAACAGCTCAAAAAGGTGACATTTTTAAGCAATACACCTTTCCAAGTTTGAAAATTTTCAAGTTTACCTTTGAGATCGCCGATCGATGACGAAGAAGACGCAGAAATCTCCGGCCAGAATCGCTAGACGCGATGGAGAAAAATAGCTATACCTTCCCGAAAAATCATATCATTTTAATAAAAAGAACTATAACTTCCCGAAAATGTAGAAAACTAGCACCGATCTTAGAAAAGCTGCAAAAATATCCATTGGAACCGAAAAATTACCATCTTCAACTGAAAAATAAGGGACGACAAAATTAGGCTATAAAAATCATATCATTTAATATAAAAATCCATATCTTCCAAAAAATTTAGAAAATAGCCTGGAGCTCAGAAAAATCCGCAAAAATATCCGTCGGAACCGGGAGATCGCCATCTTCAACTAGAATATAAGAGTAGACAAAATTAGGCCCAAAAATCATATCATTTAATAAAAAGATTGCCATCTTCAACTGGAAATAAGAAAAGACAAATTTAGGCTATAAAAATCATATCAATTAATAAAAAGATTCATATCTTTTATAAAATGTAGAAAACAGTACGAAGGTAAGAAAATGATATATGAAAATCTTATCAGTTGAAGATGGCGATATCTTGGTAACCACAGACAATTTTAAAGTTGAACATGGCAATTTCCTGGTTCCGAATTTTGTCTTCTCTTATTTCTGTTGACTCGCCATCTTCAACTTAAAAATAAAAGAAGACAAAATTAGGCTATAAAAATCATAAGATTTAATATAAAGATTCACATATTACAGAAAATATATAAAAAATCAGGGAGCTTAGAAAAATCCCGCAAAAATGTCTGTTGAAACAGGGGAGATCGCCATCTTCAACAAAAAAAATAAGAGAAGACAAAATTAGGACAAAAATCATATCATTTAATAAAAATATCCATTTCTTCGAAAAAATATAGAAAAATAGTCATGTGCTCAAAAAATCCGCAAAAATGTCCGTTAGAATCGAAAGATCGTCATCTTCAACTGAAAAATAAGAGAAGACAAAATTAGACTACAAAAATTATTTCATTTGATAAAAATATCCATGTATTCAATAACATAAAGAAAATAACATTGAGCATAGAAAAATCAGCAGACAATGTCCATTATAACAGTGAGATCTCCATCTTCAACTGAAAAATAAGGGAACAAAATTAGGTTATAAAAATCATATCATTTAATATAAAGATACATATCTTACAGACAATATAGAAAATAGTCTGTAGATCAGAAAAATCCGCAAAAATGTCTTTTGGAACCCGGAGATCGCCATCTTCATCTGAAAAATAAGAGACGACAAAATTAGGCGAAAAATCATATCATTCAATAAAAAGAAACATATCTTCTAGAAAATGTAGAAAATAGCCCCGAGATGAGAGAAATCAGCAAAAATATCCTTCGAATCCTGGAGATCACCATCTTCAACTGAAAAATAAGGAAAGAGAAACTTATGCTATAAAAATCATATCATTTAATAAAAAGATTCTTATCATACAAAAACGTAGAAAACAGCCCGGAGCTTATAAAAATCCGTAAAAATGTCTGTTAGAACAAGGAGATTTCCATCTTCAACGAGAAAGTAAATAAAGACAAAATTAGGCCAAAAATCATATCATCTTTACGAAAAATGTAGAAAAATCGTCCCGAGTTCAGAAAAATCCGCAAAAATGTCCGTTGGAACCGGCAGATCACCATACTTAACCGAATAACAAGAGAAGACAAAATTACGCTCCAAAATTATACTATTTAAAAAAAGATCCATATCTTCAGTAAAATGTTGAAAATAAATCCTAGCTTATACGCAAAAAATGTCCGTTGAAACTGGTAGATTGTCATCTTTAACAGATAAATAAGAGACGGCAAAATTAGGCAAAAAATTATATCATTTAATAAAATGTTCCATATTTTTTAGAAAATGCAGAACATAGCCCAGATCTCAGAAAAATACACAAAAATGTCTGTTGGAACTGGGAGATCACCATATTCAATTGAAAAATAGGAGAAGATAAAATTAGGCTATAAAAATCATATCATTTAATATAAATATTCATAACTTATAGAAATCGAAGAAAATATCCCATAGCTAATAAAAATCTAAAATGTCGGTTGGAACCGAGAGTTTGCCATCTTCAACGTAAAAATATGAGAAGACAAAATTAGGCCATAAAAATCATATCACTTAATATAAAGAGTCATATCTTACAGAAATTGTAGAAAATAGCCTAGAGTTCAGAAAAATCTGTAAAAATTTCTGTTGGAACCAGGAGATTGACATTTTCAACTAAAAAAATCAGAAAAGACAAAATTAGGCGATAAAAATCATATCATTGAATTAAAAATTCATATCTTCAATAAAATGTAGAAAATAGTCCCGAGATCAGAAAAAATCCGCAAAAATGTCTGTTAGAACCGGGAGATCGCCATCTTTAATGGAAAAATAAGAGAAGAATAAAAAGGCCAAAATCATATAATTTAATAAAATGATTCATATCTTTTAGAAAATGTAGAAAATACCCCAGATCTCAGAAAAATCCTTAAAAATTTCTGTTGGAACCGGAAGATCGCCAACTTTAACTAAAAATAAGAGAAGAAAAAATTAGGCTATAAAAATTATATCATTTAATATAAAGATCCATGTCTTACAAAAATGTAGAAATTTGCCTGGAGCTAAGAAAAGTTTGCAAAAGGTTCGTTGGAATCGAGAGATCGCCTTCTTCGACGAAAAAAATAAGAGAAGACAAAATTAGGCCTCAAAATAATATTATTTAATAAAAAGATCCATATCTTCTAGAAAATATAGAAAATAGGGTCGAAGTCAGAAAAATCCGCAATAGTGTCTGTTGGAAACAAGAGATCGCCATCTTCAACTAAAAAATAAGAGAAAACAAACCGAGGCTATAAAAATCCCATCATTTAATAAAAAGATTCATATCTTCCATAAAATATAGAAAATAGCCCCTAGCTTAGAAATCTACAAAAATGTCTGTTTGAATTGGGAGATTGCGATCTTCAACTGAAAAATAAGACAAGACAAACTTAGGCTATAAAAATCATATCATTTAATAAAACGAGCCATATGTTCCATAAAATGTAAAAAAATAGTTCGAAACTCAGAAAAATATGCAAAATGTCTGTAACGACCTACTCTCGGGGACCATTACTGTTTGGAACATGCACAAGTCCTGATAGGCACTAATAAGTCAATACATGCTCTGTTGCAGAAATACACCAAAATACTCATAATGAAAATGGTTTACAACCTTATTATAATCAGTAGCGTACAGAAAAGGAAATACAACCGAATACAAATACACATCAAGCCACTCTGATACATCAAATACTAAAACTCTCTCACACTCACACTTAGTAACCAGCGTCCTCCTGGTCAAACTCTACAGCAAACTCAGCGTCTGCAGTCTCTGGTGCAACTTCTTTGACCTGTGAAATATCTGGCGGGTCCACCACAAAGAGAAGGGTCGCCAGGATCAGACGTAACTCAAAGTTTCTCTAATCATGGAGATTAATACAAAGGACAAGCATGACAGTCTAAGGAGAAAAGAAGTAAAGTGCGAACAATGATGATAAGGAAATAGAGCAGAAATGTAACTTGCAATTTACAATTATCAGCAATATCCAGCAATTAAAAGTACTTTAGTAAAAGAGTCCATTTTACGA
The DNA here is from genome assembly GCA_030789695.1 of Scilla litardierei. Classification (NCBI taxonomy): domain Eukaryota; kingdom Viridiplantae; phylum Streptophyta; class Magnoliopsida; order Asparagales; family Asparagaceae; genus Scilla; species Scilla litardierei. The sequence continues at coordinate 713,417,924 of CM061142.1, read as the reverse complement.
GAGTCTAACTGAGTCGTACCTAGACCGTGACCTATAATGTGGGGTACAGTAAGCAACCAAGAGTCCACCTCTTGCCGGGAGCTACCCAGGCGAACCATTCTCTAAGAACTGTGCAATAATCTGCGATTTGTGATGGTTGTCATCGGCTACTATGATGAGTTGCTAGAACCCGCTCGGTGACAACAAGGCCTGGACTAATCGCTCTCGCACCCTCGCTATTATAAGTTACCCCAAACCCAATGTCTGTGGTGTTACCGTAATTACAAGTTAGGAATCATTTATCTAGAGTTACACATTTTTACGTAACTGTTCAAAAAATCAAGCTTCCACGATACTGTGCAGATTTTCAAGACTAGTTAACTGTTCAATCGATCAATTGCTAGTGAAATGAAACTAATTTTAGCATGCATTTGTTTTTGAATTAAAGCCCATGGCAAGATTACGAAGAGTTACCGATTTGTCTTGTAGTGAAAGGCCTGCTTTAATCAGCGGTAGGGGTACCTGGTTCTCATATGTTACATGGGAAGTTAGCCATACAACTAATAATAAAACTTTATAGGATAAAATATAACTAAGTTATTAACTTACTTATATAACTTACTACCTTAACTATTTAATAAATATAACTTACTTATAATAAAACTTTATAACTAAGTTGTTAAATGTAACTTTTTATTTTATTATAAACTAATTCTTTAGAAACTTAGCTTATGAAACTAATATAGGTTATAAAATATTAACTTATAATTAACTTATAAAATAACTGTATATTAAAAAACTTATATTAACTTAACTTATTAACTAATTAACTAACATAACCTAACATATATATATATATATATATATATATATATATATATATATATATATATATATATATATATATATATATATATATATATATATATATATATATATATATAGTATTGGTTAGGGGATGGCGCTTGTGCTATCGCCCCGCTTTACAAACATCCTTCTTCCATCCTAGAGTCATGTACTTTTTTCTGAGATCCAGTAAAGACGCAAAGCATATTCTCCATACATACATACATACATACATACATACATACATATAGACACACTAGTATATAACCCGTGCCCGTAGGGCACGGTTCATTTAAGTGCTTCCCCCTTTAGAACCTTAGTTACCCTGAAAATTAAAGCACAATAATTATTATTTAGTTCCCTCAAAAATTTTAGTTTCTCAAAAATTTATTCCCCTAAAATTAAGTTCCCCCAAACAAATTTAACGCCCCCCCCAACAAAAAAATTTAGGTTTATCCTGATTGAACATGTGCCTTAAGGGCACTGTTCATTTAAGATTTTCCCCTTCAAAATATTAGTTCCAACCAAAATTAAAACACGATAATTGTTATTTAGTCCCCTCAAAGATTTTAGTTTCCCCAAAATTTAATACCAAGAGAATTTAGTTCATACCAAAATTTTAGTCACCGCAAAAATTTAGTTTCATCCCGATTGAATATGTGCCTTAAGGGCATGGTTCATTTAAGAGTTTCCTCTTTCAAAATCTTAGTTACCCCCAAAATTAAAGAACAATAATTGTTATTTAGTTCATTTAAAGATTTAAGTGTTTCCAAAATTTATTCTTCAAGAGAATTTAGTTCCTCCCAAAAATTTTAGTTCCCCCCAAAATTTAGTTTCATCCCAATTGAAAAGTGCCTTAAGGGAGCAATTCATTTAAATTTTACCTTTCCAAAATCTATATTTTGTTTGGGTTATAAACAATATTTAACACGCAGTACCATCTTGGCCTAGATGGTTTTTAATAAGGCAAAGTTTTCGTTTACTTTTTGCAGCATAGGATACAAATATTGTCACAGTAAAACCAAGTCTAGAATTTTTGCTCCATCCCATTGTTTAAAAAAATTAATTTATTTGTGATGTTCGATGTCTCTATTTAAATAGTAAACACTTTTTCACCGCTTTATCAAAATCGTCTTGGTGTACCAAAACTCTTAAACCTATAATAAGTAAAATGCATGACACATCAACCAGCTATCATGGAGAAATTTCTCAGCATATATTCATTTTGTTTCAAAACAGTTGTAATTTCATATAAAAATGTATCTTAATTAAGGAGCATATATAGAACTACAAAACTAACCAAACTGTAGCCACCCGATGACAATAGAGTAAAAGCTAAGAGCAAAATGAATATTTAGGTGTCATCCACCAAAACTGAAGCAACACATCCTTTGAGTTTTCAAGCATATAAAGGAGATATGATGAAATAATGAACATGAAAATACCACCTTCTAGCATCAAAATACATCATGTTCCTTATCATAACTTACATTCATACATCGTTACATGAATATATGGCACATACATAACTGCATTATCGTTCAAGAGAAATTTCCAACTTAAGGGAAAACATAACTGCATTATCGTTCAAGAGAAATTTTCAACTTGACGAAAAACAGAAGCTCATATGACCAAAACGGTTAATGTCGTTGATATAAATCCTATAACTTCTTCTTCCAAGCAGTGCTCCACAACTCCGAATGTGACATGAGTTTATGAATATTCTGTGGACAAAGAAATTTTTATAAGCATTTCAGAAGTAGCTTAGCATAGTATCATGTGAACATCCAAAGCATCAATGTGAAGGAAACTAAAAGTATCACGGCAAAGAATGTGCTTTCAAAAATAATAATGACTTTGAAGTCTAAACATTCAGTTTTAATGTTACCAAAATATCGATGCTAAGAATTATTACAGTTTATAGTTTACAAACATTCATAGTTTACAAAAGAGAAGTGGGCAAAAGCCAAAAGAAAATTCCTTCAACAAATCATTACAGAGCCCTCGTAGTTTACCAATGAACCGAGCAACGTCATCCGGTAGAGGACAGAGCAGGTACCTATCGTAGTATTGGTGAAGAAAACTCTGTGTGATATGCACCAAACCCTAATTTCAATTAAAGAATCTATGTTAAAGTCTAAAAACCATCCCGTCTTTGTTCTGTCAAATAGAATCTGTGCTAAAAGTCTAAAGTCCAAAAATTGCATGTATGATAAAACTAAAAAATAAAAGAAAAATGGGTTAACATTGCAGCAAAAAAATCCGTTGTGGCCGGTATGATTACAACTAAAAAATATCACCAAAAATGCCTGTTACAGAAAATAACCCAAAAAAGGATCAAATCTACACTACAAACAGATTAAAAAAAGACTCCATGTCAAATTTGTCATTGATGAATAAATAACTCTCCATTTAGTTGTTCTTACATATTACAACATAATATATCATCAACCACACACTTAACTAATTGAGAAACAGCGAGGGCAGCTGGCCGCTTATCATACAAATTCCAAAGAACTCTTTTCTGCAACCAAAATGACATAATAAAATAAATCAATAGGGGAATATTATTGGCAGTCGCACACTTGCGAAGCAACGTTCAAAGCAAAGTGATGTAGATGATGGTGGATATTCTAGTAATTCACCTTATTGGCAATATTCTCCAGCCTATCTGAACTTCCTCAAGAAAAATAACCGAGTTCGTGTGGAAGTAAATGTTGAGTCTAGAGGCTAACTTGTATCCCCATATTTCTGAACAATAAAGTGTTATCTGCATAATTCAAAGATCTATTATGGACAGAGGATATATAAAAATTTAGTGTTTGATTTCATGATGTCTGAGATTCGGTGAGGAATTACATCAAACATCTTGTGTGCAAGTACAATGGGTATCAACCACATTAAATTGATCATGATAACACCCAAGCCTATCCCCATTTTCTAAAAAAACCACCACCAATGCAGCATCATATACATCCACTGCATCATCCATCCAAAATTGTTGGAAATATATGCCACTTCAATTTTGATTACACAAACTCATCAAGATAAAATCCAAACAAATACATCAAGATAAAATTTCGATACCACCAAAAAAAGATTCAAAAATCAAAACCAACCTGAAACAAACAGATAAATCGAAGACCAAAAACTCAGATTCACTTCTAAGCAAACTTAAAAATCAAAGTGGTCAGCTCACCATCATTCATGGATAGCTTGGGTTTATCTATCTTTAGCAACTCTCTTCATGAACGAACCTTAGCAACTCTCTTCTTCCTCTACAGCTCGGGACTGCGTCTCACTCCTCCAGTCCCTGTAATACCTGAAAATAAATATCAAACGAAAATAAATCAGTTGGAAAAACAAAATAAATATCCCAGAAAGAAACCCATCGAATAGTTACAGATTATCCCAATTGTTGCATTACATCTAGATGCTCCTTTCCGAATATTTTGAACAGATGAACATGATTAATATAGATGAGTAGGATAAATCTTGAGTGGCGATTCAGAAAGGCTTCAATCATGAGCAGGATAAAGTGTATCATCATCCATGATATATATGATATTTTGTATTGTAAACCATATTTTTCAACCATATGTCTTGTATTTTTTTATTTGCATTACTTGGCTTTTTTTGTTTCTATAGGTTGACAACTTGACATGTACACATGCTGCATTAATCATTCCTTGCCAAACAAAAAATAATTCACTTATTTAAAAACACTAATACCGGTTAAAATCATTTATGGAGCGGGAAAAGACATAATAATTTATAGAATAAAACTGTTTGAAGCATATGAACACAATAACTAACTGATGCCATTTATCAAGATGTTATTTATTGATCCATGAAATCAAAAACTAAAATGAAGCAGGTATTTGATTTATGTGTTTGTTTCTAGGAAAATTTCATGTCATGAGCAGTTTTTTAAATACAAAAATGATTCTAATTGAAGTTCAAATATCATGTTATATCTTAGAAAATTAGAACTTCAAAAATGTTTTACAACAATGATTCATGATAGAAATTGTGAAGATGTTATATCATGGGATAAACGGACTTAAACTGCCAATCATGTCTTATAAATATGTGCATTTGAACTTGTGCATGCTTGTGTGAACTATGAAATTGTACAATGCCAGTCATGTGTCCAATGCCTCCCAGCAGTATTTTCCATGCACATGTATCAGCACATTAATCCAACCTTTGAAACTGACATTTAAAGCAAACAATAATTAATGGCCCATAAATATTTAAAGTAAACATATTGATGTCAGCAACAGACATTGTGAATTTTTAACTCTGACAAATAACTAAATCCAAGTCAAAATGGTAAATTTTAAAGCCTAAGAACTGTGTTAAAATAGAGAACACGTGACATATATATCTATGCTTCCACATATTTCCACTTTATAAAAGCTCGACGTTATCCTACCAAGCCATCAGAGACATGAACCTATGTGATGTCATCTTGTGCCTGCCAAAGTAAATGTATCACAATCATTATATGGACACAATAAACCATTTGCAACAAAGATATCATCTCTACAACAGTTTGGTAGTATAAGCATGACTAAGAGTTCAGTAGTATAAGCATGACTAAAGGTGACATTCTTATAACCACTGCTATAAGTAAGTAAATTTTCAAACAGTATTCAGAACATAGTATGCCAAAAGAGTATAAACATCCACAGAAACCATTCATACATGATGCCAGCATTTGTCCATCTCACATGCCAATCTTCATTTCACTGCCAATTATCAATTTCAAAAGTATACCTCATCTACACTAAGAAAAGCCTCGAAATTAATAAACACATCAAGACAATGGTAATAAACATGTGAAAATGTTCTGTTATGTGAGGTTCTTAGGTTCTTTAAAACAAAAGGAAGGGTATTTACATTTCTAGTTTATTTTTTGTTCTCTTCTAGTGATGGTTGCCTTCTCCCGTAGTGTCCATGAAACCATATATTGAAGCAATCCTCAGGAATCTTGTCTTTTGTTTTTCAGGACAACTTCGATGATGGGGTTACGTACTACCACAAGGTTAGTTATTTGGATACTTCATATAATGTATATACTAGTCATAACCCGTGCCCGCGGGCACGGTTCAATTATGATTTTTCCTCGTGAAATCTTTGTTCCCTGAAAAATTATTTTTACAGCCAAAATTTAAAAGAACAAATTTGCTTAAAAATATTTAGCTGCATGGACGCCTTCGACGTTGACTCTTTCGGTACGGAACAACAAATTCAGCGCATGCGCTTTCGACACAAAACAACAAATTCGACGTGGGTGCCTTTGGCGCAGAACAACAAATTCGGCATAAAACAACAATTTCGGCGAGGGCGCCTTGGGCGCGGAACAACAAATTAGCGTAAAAAACGCGCGGGCGCCTTCGACGCGGGTGCCTTTTAATATATACATATAACCCGTACCTTGGGGCACTATTCATATAAAAATCTTGGACCCACTAATTTTAAACAAACATCAATAATTAAAACTCAATAATTATTAATTCCCCTCAAAATCTTAGTTCCCAAAAAATTAATTTCCCCTGAAATATCAGTAGATGTGATCGATATTTTACTCGGTTTTGCAACGTTGATCAATGAGTTGGCAGCATCTCACGCGTTTATTCTCCCACAGCTCGCATTCATTCCCACGATGAGATTGTGTGTCTAGAACATTTTTTTTCATAACTAATATTAAATGAGTTGGTTTCCCTCCACTTTTATTCCCCTAACAAATAAGTTTTCAAAAAAAGTTTCAATGCTTTTGTGTATTCCCAACAAATTTCCCTTTAATTCAAAAAATCCCCCCCCCCAAATTTGACATGACACTGCCACATAGAATAAGTTCAAAAACAGCACTCAATTGTAATATAGATACATCGATTAGTCACTAATTAGAGGAGCTAGTTTAGCAATAAAGATCGATCTTCGGCTTCTTGTGGAACGACACATGCGCGTCACGCTTGGGGCACCTGGTGTCCACCATCGATGTCAGCAGGTATTGGAAGCACCCGGGGCAAACCGTCAAATTCATCGTCCCGGACCCGCAACTCAAATAGCCCTGGCCGTCCGTTCCCACCATCTTGCTCACCCGCCGCTTTGACGACGACGCTGTAGAGCCATCCGATCTCGGGTTCGGGTTCGGGTCGGAGTCGCGCATCGCCCGATCCAGTGCAGATTTGACTTTCTCCAAGGTGCAGACACTGGCGAAGGAGGGGATGGGAGACGATGGTGGGGGCAGGTTAAGGTCGTGGAGCTGGCGGTCCCCAGGACCGCCTTCTGTCTCAATGGGAGAAGCTCGACTTCCTCGACTGCGCAAAAAAAAGTAAAAAATAAAATTAAAACATGGGGTTTTGTGTTAATTTCTCTGCTATAAGCCTATTACGTGATCTGCATTTACAAATCAGACTTCTAATAATAACTACTTTACAAATTAGAAAATCTTATTCAAACTACTACATAGCTTTTTTCATGGGCCGTGATCTGCAGATGGTAAATAGATTAAAATATAAAAAGGAAACCAATCAAAGTAAAAAGTATTCAGAATAATGTGTTCTTAATCACAAATCGAGCTTTCAACAAAACCCATATCGACGATATTATTTTAATACTTGCAGGAAAGATATCATTTCAACAAAACCCATGTAAAAACTCTTCACAAATTGAAAGTTATCTCACCTAAAAATTTAAAATTTATATACAGCTTTAAATTTTGACAAAACAAGCCCACTACAATTTTTTAGTTTTTTCATTCATGATTTCACAACAGGGCAAATGATAGAACGCAAATCTCAAACCTTAAATCGGAAGGGATCAAAGATCGGAAGGGTCGAAATCCCGAGCTTCAACCCTCTGCCATCGCTCCTCCAATTTCTTTGAAGCTTCGACCCTTCCGATCTTCGACCCTTCCGATCTTTGAAGCTTCGACCCTCTGAGTGACAAATTTCGACCCTCCAATTTCTTTGAAGCTTCGACCCTCTGAGAGACCAATGTCGAATTGAAGTTGCTGTATAGAAATCTTTGATCCCTTCCGATCTGAAGCTGCTGGGCCTGCCTCCAAATTTCGACCCTCCAATTTCTTCCCTCCAGCTTCGACCCTCTGAGTTCCGAGCTGTTGAGCTTGTTTGGTGGAGGATGCTCGCTGGCGTCGAGCGATCGGACGTTGGAGGATGGCTTGGAGACGATACTCAAGGTCGAGGCGTCGGACTTCACCGTGAACAACCACGTCAGCGTGGAGCTCTAGGGACGAAGGCGTACCCTAAACGAAAAAAACAAAAAAATAAAAAAATTAATGCTTTGCAGATGTGAGAAGAAGAGATCGCGAGTACGGCTAAATGCTTTGCAGAATTTGCAACGAAGAATCTGTGCAAGCAAGAGATCAGCGAGGTAGGAGGCGGTTGAAGAGTAAGAGCTTCCTATTTTGGAGAGAAGAAATGATCTCTTCCTCATGTTGCGAAATGATCTTTGCAACTCAATTTTGGGGAAGCGCAAGAGCTCTCCCCCAAAAACGCGGGTTGCTCTACCCAAAAACGACGGTTGCTCTTCCCGAGTTTTGGAGACTTTTGCTCATAATGAAATGGGACCCACGAACCAAAATACAAACTCCAAGATTTAATCCTAACCGTTCATCATCCAAGATTAAATCCTGGCCGTCTTTTATCAACCAGTTTGTCCTAGTCAGCTTGTCCTAGTCAGCCCTAGGATTCAAAAATCGATGTCAAATGTATAATAGATTTTGCTTTCTAAAGAAATGAACATTTTTTCAGTAATTAATCGATCTTCATGTTTGTTACCGTGCAAAGTATCGTAGGAGAAAAGAAATTACCTGTAAGCTTTCCTAAGTTTCCATGGATGTGAGATTATTTGCATCCCTACATTCTGGCGAACTGAATGATGTCAGATGCACCCATCAGAATGCAGATTGGAGGAGAGGCCATGATAAGTAACATAATTTAGGACATAATATCATGCTCATAACATTTAAGGGGAGCGAACAGGATAAATAATTATGTAAACAACATTTTTGGAGGGGGTTACCAATGAATTCCAATGAAAACATGCTATTCCAAAAACTTTTGATGGGGGTTACCAATTTCATTAATGAGATAGCATATGCATGCCTAAGAAACATCAAAATTAAAAAGAACAAAATAGTTGCTTAATTTTACTACTTTGGCCTTATTATCCTATTTTATATTGTTATAATTTCTTGTTACTTATTATTAACATTGCAATAATACCTTTCATAGCCCACAATAATATCCATAGCATCTACTATTTATTCATTATTCAAATTAAAATGGAGTTTTATTAAAAAATTGTCCTGATTATCCACCTGCATAGTATTGTTTACATCTAAAGGCTTCCAATTTAATTTCATTAGAGACTTGCCTTGCAAATGACAAAACACCAGTAGGAATTAATTTTTTCAAATGCAAACTGCGATCATAATTCTCTGTCATTTGAATTATTTTTTCAATAATATGGTTAGCAAACAGTGAATGTTTATTTTTTCATTAGAGACTTGCCCGGCAAATGACAAAAACCTAGTAGGAATTAATTTTTTCAAATGCAAACTGTAAACTGGGTTTTGTCAAATGCAAACTGCAAACAATAATATGGATCCAAAATTAATTCCTACTGTGTTTTAGCAATAAAAATTAGATGAAAATTAGATGCACAGGTTAGACTGTTAGTTCAGTTAGAATATATGAATTTTAGATCATGTATCTTTAACAAATTTACGATCTTATTATTTTTCAAGATTCAAAATACTTTAATCTGTTCTTAGCTTTATGTAATGTATGAAAATAGTGATTCTTTATTTTTGTAACAAATATAAAGAAATAGTTCAAAAACTGAATGCTTTCCTCCACTTATTGTTGTGTATAATCATTTTAATACATTTAACTTCTCAAAGACCAATAGTTAGCAGTTTTTGTTTTTGTTTCTTTTTTTTAATCTTTTTAGTAATTTATGAGCATAATAGTAAATTGGGAGTATATTCAGTTTAGCACATCAATTGAAATTATATTAGAATTTGTAGTATGTTCAGTTTAGCACATCACTTGAACCACTTTTGGTTTAATGAATTGATATTTACCCAATATAATCTTACCTGATACTCTCAAACCATATCATAAGATTAAATAACTACTTGATTATCTGATGCTCTCAAACCATACCATGTCAGATAACACCTTTACCTAAAAGCTTAAGTTGATAGGCTGTGGGCCAAACAATCAAGCAAACTTAACAATTATCATGTCTAATATGCTTAAATGTATGATCACAATCTTATCATTTCTGTAATTTTTGTTAGAAATCAATTTTTCCCTTCCATATATACAACTGAAGCCCTACATTCTCATGGAAATTTTAATATGATAACTTGAATTATTGAACTTCATATATATGCTTGCTAATGCTAACCCATCTTTTTTGGCCTTTTATTGGTGTATTAAATCTTGGAATGCCATTTCTGCATGCTGTCTCACAAACATTTCAACAAATATAATTTAATTTTATGTTAAAATGTAGCCCTGCTCTCCAGAACATATGTTGCCATATTGGAGCCGAGATGCCAAACCTCTCTATCAGCAACCATGATCAGGTTGATAAGATATGATGCCTTGGATTGTGCTTCACATAAGTAATCAAAACACTGAATTTAATTGACAACACAACGTGATTATAAATCAATGGGGTCCGGCCCTAACTTCTCTATTATTTCTGGTTGACAATTCCTTGACAAAAATGCCATTTCTGCATGCTTTAAATGATGTCCAAAGATAACACAAAAAAATCTTGAAAACGATTCATCTTTTCAATCAATTAAAATAAGAAGAAATTAAAACGATTGCAGATTAAAGTCTCTAAAAATACCTGATCTGTGAATAGATTGCGAAGAGATGAAGAAATTAAAACGAATCAGCCCAGGACTGAGGACTGGGGAGGAAATTAACAGGACCTGGAAACAAAAATTAAAAGAAGAAGAAATCATCAAAACTAAAAAACTAAAAAAAGATAAAATTCTCAAAAAATACCTGATCCGTGAAGAAGAGATTGCGAAGAAATGGCAGATGTTACCCAGGACTGATCGCGAAGAAACCACAAAATCTTGGCATTACAGCAAAATGGTTTACCTCATCTATCACCAAGGAAATTTTCTTGAAACCCCAAAGCATCATACTCATTCTTCTCCCATTGCAATAATTGTAAACTAATGATTAATCAAGGGAACCATGATTGCTCCTAATGCTAATTGAATGAAAGGTATTTCACATTCTGAGGTAAAAATGCCATTTCCCAGTAATATAACATCCTCTTACAGGTTGTGTTTGGCTTCAAACAACATTCTAAGGTTAAAAGGAGATCATGAAGGAAATTGCATTTCAACGTATTTCACATGCAACTAAGATTAAGTTATTATTTATTAGTAAACAAATAATTGCAAGGAAATATAGGGTACACTGCGCATTTATCAAGCTCGTCCTTTTCATTTAGAAAAGCACAAACATAAAAGCATAAGAATCAAACTTAATCAAACTGCCAAAAATGTATATATTGCTTGTGACTCAAAAATTAAGACATCTTAAAAGTAACATATTATCTAAGCATTTGGACCACAGAAACCAAATTTCAAATGATCAATCTTAAAATACAACATTTATTAAAAGAGAAACTCGAACGTTCATAGAAACCCATCATTTTTAAAGGACATTTTGGTACCTTGACAATGAAAGTCCTCGATCGAAATATATCCAGCATATGTTGCACCGATAATGATATGAGTATCGGGTATGTATGATACGAATATGTGGACATGCAAAATAAAAATAAAGTTTTATTAATATACCCCAGTAAAATTTGTCGCATTCCATTATTACTCAACCCCGTGCATATTTCATTTTACCCCAATATATCACATAAGTTGTTTTAAATGAAACAACTATAAAACACATCATAGAGTTAAAAGTAGATGCATACCATAATATAAGCTCGATTTTACGATAACCTGGCAATTAAGATATGCTCCTAAACACGAAACATGAACACAAATAAATCTTGGGTGCGCTATTTATTTACAAAAATGACAATTGTGATCAATAAAATGGAAGCATAAAGATACTCTCCATCTTGAGCGTTATAACAGGTAACTTGTTTAAATTAAAACAGTTCCTAGATGCTCCTCCTCTCAGTCTGAAATTCAACTCCTCTACATCAACATCCAAATGATCCAGAGCTTTGTTCTACCTGCATTAAACAGAAATAATGATATGATCCAAAGAGGTTTTAATAACAAATCAGTCGGTAGCATGTCCATGTTATTCTCTCCTAGCCAATTGTAAAATGTGATGGTTGTGATAAACGGGTATGTGTATTTCACCTAATTGAAGATGACCAGAAATTGGATGCCCAAAGGAAGAGTAAGATGAACAAATAGTATACCAACAAAAAATGCTTTACATATTGTTGAATATGATAAGAAGTACTCACCTCCTCCATACTTTTTACATTTGTTATCAAAGTTCATTATTATACAGACAGGTGTTGTTTCTAAATCCATGTAGCATTTCTAAATCCATGTTGTTTTTAAATCCATGTAGAACAGGTGTTTCATTATACACGAAAATTGGCACGGGTTACCAGTTTCATGATTTCTGTTTTCTTTTGTGCCAAAAGGTAACCTACCATATATCTTACCACCATTCAACTAAATTTTAATGTGTTGAACTCTCCCTGAGGTAGGAGGGATGATGAAGCTGGTACAGTCAAGTGTGAAGTTATTGTATGTTGTGATGTCAAAAACAACACACATTTTTGTATCCATAACAATCAAAACAAAAAATTTGCATCCACACTGAAAGAGACTTGGATAGATGTTGTAACCATTGAATTTGTACCCATAACATTCAAAACAAAAATATGCACAAACATTGAGTTGAAGAATTCATTACATACATGCATGTGTATTTGTATCTGTAACATTCAAGAATAGTGTATAATAAAACACCTTACAGGTGGTTGATAATGCAGTGCACACTGAAAGTTTAAGTAAAATATTAAGTCAATGTTTGTGTCTGTATGTTAATTATTAAGTAAAATACAGACTCAATGTTTGTGTGCACACTGAAAGTGCATACAGACTCAAATTTATTATACACAAATTTTTGTTTTGAATGTGTATTTGTATCTGTACATGCTTGAATGATAAGAATTCATTGCATTGTATATTACTGGTAGTCTGTATTTTACTTGCAAATTCATAAGCAAAGTTTGTGTATAACAAAACACCTGTAAATTTATTGAGTCTGTATTTTTGTTGAAACTTTCAGTGTGTACTGCATTATCAACCACCTGTAAGGTGTTTTATTATACACAAACATTGAGTCTGTAACATGCTAAATTCAACAAATTGACAAATTGTGCAATTCAACAAATGGTTCTAATTTAGAACAGAGAGATTGTGCCGACCTGAAACATTAGGGGAAAGCAAATTGGGATAGCACCTAAGTTTTGATTATGCAATAAAAAATGAAGTTCTGCAAACGTATATAGCATCATTGAATAATATTTTTTACTAAAGAAATTAGAAAGTATGATGAAACCAATGAATGTAAACATGTGCTTTCCTCTTCTTCCCAGTCACCCAAGGATCCTCCCTCCTTCATCTCACCGGCCTAACATCCGAAGCCAGTGTCAAGTATCATGTTTGGATTGGACACATCGCTCTGGCCATATTCACCGTGCACGGCCTCTGCTACACAGTCTTCTGGATTTCTACCAACAATGTTTCCCTAGTACCAAGCCGAATTAATTTAGAAATCTTAAACTATATAATATTAGAACATTGAATTTTTACAGCTTCTGATGATAAAATTCCTTCTGATTGCAGCTGTTGGAGTGGGGCACTGAGGACATATCGAAAAAATTTCAGAAGAAAGAAACTTGGGGATGAGCTGTTAAAATTTAAAATAACATAAAAGAGTTTTTCCCCTTACCCTTTCAGGCTGGACTAAATTGAACATGAAGACCACGCCTTGATAAGATAGCGCTAGCTAATTCTAGGGTGCTCCATCTCCACCTCCACCGAAGCCTTGGACTAAATTGCATCTGGTGCTCCTCCTCCACCGAAGCCTCAAAGTTCCCAGCCCCTCTCACCGCTGGGACGATGGCGGATCCTCAACCGAGACCAATGCTCTGTTCAAATCTTAGATCGAAGAAAAGAACTAAAATGAATGCTTAGGAAAAATAAAGAAAATTTTTAATACAAAGAATTCCTAAACAATACAAAACCTTAAACTTTGAGGGCCATAATAGCTTCAGTTGCGATCTTCATATGGAATTTTTAAGTCCAGAAGTGAATTTGCTACCTAGAGCTGAACAAATCATGATATGCGATAAAAATTAACCAGTGATGCTAATTAACCCCAAATGAATCGTTCAAAGAAACAAATCTGAAGACACCGTCATGATCTGATGCTGAGGAAGTATGACAGGCTGAAGATCTGGACGAGGAAGTGAGGGAGACAATGAGATCGTGCAAGACAAACAATAATTTCTTCTTCTTCTGAAACTTCAGAAGAAGAAGAAATTCAAAAAGGTGAGAAAAGCCCTCACATGTTGGATCAAGATAGACGAAAACCCTAATTCCCTAAATCTGCACACCCTTGAGAAAGAGGGGCTAGCTGAACACACGATGGAGTCGGTAGAGGAGAACGTTGGAGGAGAGAGTTGCTTGAGGCTTATGTGCTTCTATCGGTGGAGGGAGGGGGACAATAGAGGGGAGAGGGTCAAAGCGAGGGGTTTGAGCGAGAGAGGGGGGCTAGCTGTTAAACATTTCAGTTGAGAGAGCGCGAGACATATTTTAGAGGAGAAACTTGCAGCTGAGCTGTTAAACTTGGGGGGGGTCGAGTGTTTTGGTCGAAGAGATTTGGTGGGATGAAATTTTTTGAATCCCCCCCCAAATATTAAGTTTCCCCCCAACTTTTTTGTGCAACAGATGTGAGGTTTCCCCCCTATTTTTTGAGTACAGGACAAATGTTATGGGATTAAAATTCAAATTTTGGTTTGCAAACAATTTATAAGTTCAAAAGTTTGTCCTAGTCATCATATATGTTTTTCAAATTCAAAAACATCCCTCAACCCTTTCCCTCCAAATTACACAACACTTTATCCTAGTCATCATCTTATATTCAATTTCTCTTGTCTTAACCAAATTCTCTTATCCAAACAATTGTTTTACCCAATTTCTCATCTCTTATCCAATATCTCTTATCCAACTCTTATCCAATAACCCATGATAACACATCCCTGTTTTATTATATATATATATATATATATATATATATATATATATATATATATATATATATATATATATATATATATATATATATATATATGAAAAAGTGAATCTAAGGTGCCTCCTTAGATGAAAATCAAAGGAGGCGCCCCCATTTCCCCTATCTCCTACAATTTTTTTGGAAATTTTTTTTTCATGGGGTTGTTGTTCACATCATGGATGATCAACAAACTAAATTTTAAGGGATTCCAATACTTTTTGAGCCACCATCTACCCCTTTCAATTTCAACGGTCTAAAAATGTGCTGAAAAACCCACGAAGTTGTAAGGGGTAGATGGGGGCTCGAAAAGTATTGGAATCCCTTAAAATTTGGTATGTTGATCATCCATAAGGTGAAAAATTAACCCATGAAAAAAATTTCAAAAAAAATGTGTCAGATGGGGGGAAATGGGGGCGCTTCCTTAGATTTAATCTAAGGAGGCACCTTAGGATCCCTTTACCCATATATATATATATATATATATATATATATATATATATATATATATATATATATATATATATATATATATATATATATATATATATATATATATATATATATATATATATAGAGGTTGACTAGGATCCATTCGGATGGATCAAACATGCGGATCCATCCAAGTGGAATTTAAAGATAGACAATGTAAATAGAAAATCCGATCGTTGGATGTCATCTAACATGTCTAAACTAGCTCCAAACAAAATTTCAACTAATTTGGACATGTTTTACCCATGCATCAAGTGGTTGCAAAATCGATGTTTTTGAATAGTTATAAAATCGGCTAATTTTGCAACCACTTGATGCATGGGCAAAACATGTCCAAATTAGTTGAAATTTTGTTTGGAGCTAGTTTAGACATGTTAGATGACATCCAACGGTCGGATTTTCTATTTACATTGTCTATCTTTAAATTCCACTTGGATGGATCCGCATGTTTGATCCATCCGAATGGATCCTAGTCAACCTCTATATATATATATATATATATATATATATATATATATATATATATATATATATATATATATATATATATATATAACTTAACTTATATAAATATTACATCTCCCTTTCTTTATTGTGCTGTCTTATCTTTCCCCTTTCTTTTTTATTTCTTTTTTTTGCTTCTCTTTGCAGCAGGGGAGGGGGTCAAGAGGATGCGGCCTAGTGGCGGCTGGGCGGCGCAAGGGGCGGTGCAAGGGGGCTGGGGGCGGCTTCAAAGGGGGCTGGGCGGTGCAAGGGGGCTTGGGGATGGTGCAAGTGGCCACGGCGGGCGGCAAAGGGGGCTGCGCGCGGTGCTGCGCAAGGGGGCCGGCGGCCTGGAGGCTAGGGCAACACGGCAGTAGGCTTCGGGGTCAGGCACAGCCAGGCGAGGGCGGGAGCACGCGAGGCTAGTTAGGTGGCGGCCTGAGGAGTTGGGGCACAACGATTCGAGGTGGGGGAAGAGGAAGAACGAAAATGGGTTGAATTGGGGTTGAATTTGGGCATTTCAGGTTCAATTTCATGATTTGGGCTTCAATTTTGCTGTTTTCTTCTTCAATTTCAGAATTGGTTTTGGTTTGGAGATTTGATTTGGGATGAAGTAATGTGTTTTGATTTGGGTTGCAGGATTTTGGGTTGGTTGATGTGTTTGCTGTTGGGTTGAAGGAGGTGGAATGATGTCGATGGTGTTATTGTTTGCAGGAAGCTTGAACAAAAATGGGGATGATGATGTGCCTGAGGATGAAAGGGAGAGGGGTTTGATTAAATAAGTGTAAACCTATAATACTGTAATTATGAGAGTATTTAATGAAAGTGGGTGATATTTTGACTAACGTTTTAGGGGAATGAACTGAATGTATTTGGGGGGAGGTATCGGGCTGTGGGGCGAGAAAAACGTGGAAGGGGTGTGTTGGGAAATAGGTTAGTTATTAATAAGAGGTAATTAATAATAGTAAACGTAATTTGGTAATTAGCTAAATTAATTAGTTAAGCTATGGTAAAAATTTCTTAAAACAAATTCGTGATCGCGTCAACACATAGAAAAGAAAACGCTCAGATAGAAACACTCGAACAACTACAGTAAATACGTGCAATCAAAGATGCCTAAAAATTCAGGTCGTTACATCGTACCCTCCTTAGAATAATTCCGTCTTCGAAATTCTCTACGGGGCTGGGAAAAGGTAGGGGTAATGTTCTCGCATCTCGTCCTCTTGCTCCCATGTAGATTCACCAGGTGAGTCGCGACGCAACATCACCCTGACTAGATCTATAGTCCTGCTCCTGAAGACTTTCTGGCGTCGATCTAGGATCTCCACTGGTTGCTGCTCGTATGTCAAGTCCGAACTGACTGCGATCTCCGAATAGGCCACGACATGACTAGGGTTGCTCACACAATACAACTGCGAGATGTGGAACACATTGTGCACTCCCTCTAAGGCAGGGGCAATGCAAGCTTGCAGGCCACTTCGCCTAATATCAAAAGGCCCAATGAATCGAGGACCAAGCTTTCCTCTCTGACCAAAGCGAATCAATCCTCTGTTGAGCGAGATATTCAGAAAAACATGATTACCGGGCTGAAACTCCAGATGTCGACGTTTCGCATCTACCCAATGCTTGTACCTGTCCTGAGCTAGTTGCAGCTTCTCTCTGATGGTCCGAACCACATCCACGGCTTCTGTGATTAGCTCAAGACCCACCAACTCTCGATCTCCTACCTCATTCCAGCTCAGGGGATCAGCACTTCCTCCCATACAGTGTCGCAAAAGATGCCATACCGATGCTAGACTGGTAGCTGTTGTTGTATGCAAACTCCGCCAAATGGAGATGGTCTTCCCATGATCCTTTAAATTCTAGCATACATGCCCACAGCATGTCTTCCAGTATCTGTATAGTACGCTCTGACTGACTATCCGTCCGTGGATGGTAAGCTGTACTAAAACTCAAGTGGGTTCCCAAGCTCTCCTGAAGGCTCCTCCAGAAATGAGATGTGAACCTGGTGTCTCTGTCCGAGATAATGCTGGTAGGAACTCCATGCAGCTTCATAATCTCATCCATGTACTTCTTAGCCAACACTTCTGTAGACTGGCCTACTCTGAAAGGAATGAAGTGCGCTGTCTTGGTCAATCGATCTACAATCACCCAGACAGCGTCAGTCTGCTTCGTACTCTTGGGTAGTCCAGTCACGAAGTCCATCGTGATATGCTGCCATTTCCACTCTGGAATGGGCAAAGGCTGTAATAGGCCGACAGTCCTCTGATGTTTAGCCTTCACCTGCTGGCATACAATACACTTTTCTACGCTCCGTGCGACGCTTCTCTTCATGTCATGCCACCAGTAATGTTGTCGCAGATCCTGATACATCTTGGAACCCCCAGGATGTATAGAGTAAGGAGAGCTGAGAGCTTCCTCCAACAGCTCCTCTCTAATGGCACCGGATGGTATACAGATCATGTCCTCAAACCTCAAGGATCCATCTTCATGAATCTTAAACTCTGGCCTCTGACCTGCTATCACCGGATCTTTGATCTTCCGCAGCTTCGCATCGTCCATCTGAGTAGACTTGATCCTCTCTACCAAGGTCGTCTAGATATGCATTTCCATCAAAGATGCAGTCATCCCTGGTAGAATCACTTCTATACCCATGTCCCGGATCTCTTGCTGCAACCTCCATTGAGTCGTAAGGGTCATCACCGCTGGTAGACGACTCAATGCATCAGGTACGACATTGACTTTTCCAGGATGGTACTGAAGATCAATGTCATAATCCGCCATGTGCTCTATCCATCGTCTCTGACGCATGTTGAGCTCCTTCTGAGTGAAGAGATACTTCAGACTCTTATGATCCGAGAACACCTTCACGTGCTCTCCCAACAGAAAATGCCTCCAAATCTTCAATGCAAAAATCACTGCTGCCAACTCAAGATAATGCGTGGGGTAGTTCTTCTCATGGATCTTCAATTGCCTAGATGCATATGCTACGACTCGACCGTGCTGATGTAGCACGCATCCATGTCCCTTACCAGATGCATCACAGAAGACTTTGAATCCTCCTGATCGTTCTGAAATGATCAAAATAGGTGCAGTTGTCAACCTCTTCTTCAACTCCTGAAAAGCATCCTCACATGCTTTTGACCAAACAAACACCACATCCTTTTTCGTCAATCGCGTCATGGCTCTTGCGATCTTTAAGAAGTCTTTGATGAACCTCCGGTAGTAGCCAACGAGTCCCAAGAAGCTTTGAATCTCGGTCACCATTTGAGGGACTAGCCAGCTTTGAACAGCGGCTACTTTTTTCAGGATCAACAGCAATCCCTTCTCCGGACACTACGTGGCCTAGAAACGCCACCTCGTTCAGCCAGAACTCAGACTTGCTAAGTTTGGCATAAAGCTGGTGTCTTCTCAGGGTCTCAAGAACCTTCCTGAGATGCTCTGCAAGCTCCACCGTATTCTTCGAGTAGATGAGAATGTCGTCGATGTAGACTACTGCGAACTTGTCCAAGTATTCATACAATACTTGGTTCATGAGACACATAAATACCGCGGGTGCATTGGTCACACCAAACGGCATTACTAAGTACTCATAATGTCTGTATCTGGTCTTGAATGCAGTCTTGGGAACATCTTCGTCTTTCACCTTCACTTGATGGTACCATATCTTCAGATCCAGCTTCGAATAGATGCTTGACCCCCGGAGTTGATCGAAAAGATCGTAGATGCGTGGCAGAGGGTACTTGTTCTTTACGGTACTTTGTTCAGCTCGCGGTAGTCGACGCACATATGTAGGGATCCATCTTTCTTCTTCACCAGCAATATAAGAGATCCCCAAGGAGATACACTGGGTCGTATCCATCCCTTCTTTAGAAGCTCATCTAGTTGGGTCCACAATTCTTCTAGCTCAGATGGTGCAAAACGATATGGTTCCATGGACTTTGGTTGAGCTCCTAGCATTAGTTCAATGGCAAATTTAAGGGTGCGATCCGGAGGCAAACCTGTAACGTCATCTGGAAACACATCCAAGAACTCTCGTACCACCTCTGGTATATCAGCTTCAATTTCCATTGCAGCTGCTACTGCTTCAGCCGACCTGGCTCTGTACTCCAATGGGCCTACTAATCTGCTTCCACTAATGAACTCGAACTTTGGATGTTCAGGGATCTCGAAAACTACCCTCCTTTGACAACAGTCGATGGTGGCATGGAAAGTTCCCAACCAATCCATCCCTAATACAGCATCAAAGTTTGGGATATCTATCATCATGAAGCCAGGAAACAATGCTTGCCCACAAATCACTACATGGCATTGAGGATACCCACGTGTTGACTTTATTACTCCGCCACCCATGTTGACGTTCCAACCGGATGCTAAAGGTTTGACAGGAATGGTGTGGGTGCGAACGAATTGACTCGCTAGAAAGCAGTGTGATGCTCCCGAGTCGAACAAGGAGAGGGCGGGTTTTCCAGCTACTAGTATGACACTTAGGTTACAAACACTAATCTAAGCAACCAATGCTAATAAAAGAAATGAATTACGAATTATGCAAGAAATATACATGTGATCACTTCTCCAGTAGCCTCGGCCTCTTCGACGGTCATGGTGTAAGCCTGGCGTTTCAGTTGTGGTTACTGCCTTGCTTGCTGAAACATCCTCTGCTGTGGAGGTAGATGTGGATGCCGTGGTGCGTTCCTAGTCGGGGCAGCACAAGGAGCTGGAGCTGGAGCTGGAGCTGGAGCATGTGTCTTATGATGCATGCAATTCCCAGCCATATGTCCAAACTCTTCACAAACCAGACAAAGGCCTAAAAATCCTTGACACTCAAACTTGATGTGTCCAGGCTTCCCACAAAAGTGGCAGACCGGGAGGGCCTGCTGTTGTTGTCCTGACCTCTTAAACTGAGTCTGCTGAATAGGACGGTGCATCTGTGGCCGTCTACTTGGCCCAGCATGGGTCGATGGGGGCCTCGCAGGTGCTGTTAGCCTAAGCTCTTCCTTTGCTTCCTCTTCGACCATCTCATGATTACGAGCAATGGTCAGAACTGCAGCATGTGTGGTTAGATTAGCAGTAACCATCTTCCTCCGAATCTCAATGTTGAGCCCCTACAGGAATTGCTGGGCTCGAGTCAATGGATCTGCAACCATCTCTGGGGCAAACTTGCTGAGCCTAGAGAACTCACCGTCATACTGGTCCACTGTCATCGAGCCCTGCTTCAGGTTGATGAACTTCTTTCTCATCATGATCTTTGCTTGTGGCAGGAAGTACTGAGCGTTGAATGTTCTAGTGAAGACATCCCACGAAATTGGTAATCCCAAGCGGTCTTCTACCGCCTGCCACCAGTCTCGAGCACCATCAGTCAATTGCCTCTTGGCGGTAGCCACTCATGTTTCTTCTCGAATCTGAGATGCCCTCAGATCATTAGTGATGCTCCTGAGCCATTCTTCCACTTGGAGATGATTCTCGGTCCCAGCGAAAGTCTTCGGGTTCATCGCTCGAAAGTGGTAAGCATACCAAAAGCATATCATTTGATAAAAATATCCATATATTCAATAAAATGAAGAAAATAACATCGAGCTCAGAAAAAACAGCAAAAATATCCGTTGTAACCAGGAGATCGCCATCTTCAACTTAAAAATAAGAGAAGACAAAATTAGGCTATAAAAATCCTATCATTTAATATAAAGATACATATCTTAAAGAAAATATAGAAAATAGCCGGTAGATCAGAAAAATCTGCAAAAATCTCCGTTGGAACCGGGAGATCGCCATCTTCATCTGAAAAATAAGAGAAGACAAAATAAGGCCAAACATAATATATCATTTAATAAAAAGAAACATATTTTCCAGAAAATGTTGAAAATAGCCCCGAGATGAGAGGAATCTACAAAAATATCCTTTAGAGCCGAGAGATCGCCATCTTCAACTTAAAAATAGGGAAGACAAACTTATACTATTAAAATTATATCATTTAATAAAAAGATTCATATCATACAGAAAATATAGAAAACAGGACGGAGCTCAGAAAAATTTGTAAAAATGTCTATTAGAACCGAGAGATCACCAGCTTCAAAGAAAAAATAATTGAAGACAAAATTAGAAAAAAATCGTATCATTTAATAAAAAGATCCACATACTTCCTGAATATGTAGAAAAATCACCCTGAGTTCAGAAAAATCCGCAAAAATTGTCTGTTGGAACGGCAGATCACCATACTTAACTTTAAAATAAGCGAAGACAAAATTACGCTACAAAATTATAATAAAAAGATCCATATCTTCAGTAAAATGTAGAGAATAGATTCGTTCTCAGAAAATCCACAAAAATATCTATTGGAATCGGGAGTTCGCCATCTTTAACAGAAGAAGACAAAATTTGGCCAAATAACTATCATTAATAAAATGATCCACATATTTTAGAAAATGTAGAACATAGCCCAGATCTCAGAAAAATACGCAAAAATGTCAGTTGGAACTGGGAGATCACCATCTTCTACTGAAAAACAAGGGAAGAAAAATTAGGCTATAAAAATCATATCATTTACTATAAATATTCATATCTAACAGAAAATGTTGAAAAATAGCCTGTAGCTAATATAAATCTGCAAAAATATCTATTGGAACCAGGAGTTTGTCATCTTCAACGAAAAAATTACAAAAGACAAAATTAGGCCATAAAAATCATATCTTTAATATAAAGATTCATATATTAAAGAAATTGTAGAAAATAGCTTGTAGTTCAGAAAAATCTGCAAAAATTTTAGTTGGAATCAGGAGATCGACATTTTCAACTAAAAAAATAAGAGAAGACAAAATTAGGCAATAAAATCATATCATTTAATAAAAGATACATATCTTCAATAAACTGTAGAAAATAGTCCCGAGCTCAGAAAAATCCGTAAAAATGTCCATTTGAACCAGGAGATCACCATCTTCAATAAAAAAAGAGAAGTCAAAATAAGCCCAAAAATCATATCATTTAATAAAATGATCCATAACTTTTAAAAATGTAGAAAATAGCCTAGATTTAAGAAAAATCCGCAAAAATTTCTGTTGGAACCGGAAGATCGCCTTCTTTAACTGAAAAATAAGACAAGACAAAATTAGACTATAAAAATTATATTATTTAATATAAAGATCCGAGTCTTACAGAAAATTTAGAAAATTGCCCGGAACTAAGAAAAATCCGCAAAAAGGTCCGTTGGAACTAGGAGATCGTCATATCCAACGAAAACAATATGAGAAAACAAAATTAGGCCCAAAAATCATGTTATGTAATAAAAATATTCATATCCTCCAGAAAATATAGAAAATAAGCTCGGGGTCAGAAAAATCAGCAAAAATATCCGTTAGAAACAGGAGATCGCCATATTAAACTGAAAAATAAGAGAAAACAAATTTAGGCTATAAAAATCACATCATTCAATAAAAAGATCCATATCTACCATAAAATATAGAAAATAGCCCCCAGCTCAGAAAAATCCACAAAAATGTCCATTGAAACCGGGAGATCGACATCTTCAACTGAAAAATAAGACAAGACAAACTTAGGCTATAAAAATCATATCATTTAATAAAAAGAGCCAAATGTTCCATAAAATGTAGAAAATAGCTCGAAACTCAGAAAAATCCGCAAAAATGTCCGTTGGAATCAGGAGATCGCCATCTTCAACTGAAAAATAAGA
Organism: Scilla litardierei; assembly: GCA_030789695.1. Lineage (NCBI taxonomy): Eukaryota > Viridiplantae > Streptophyta > Magnoliopsida > Asparagales > Asparagaceae > Scilla > Scilla litardierei. The sequence goes on along the minus strand of CM061142.1, from coordinate 713,394,077 downwards.
GATGAAAAAATTAGGCCAAAAATCATATCCTTTAATAAAAAAGATTCATATCTTTCCTAAAATATAGAAAATAGCCTGGAGCTATGAAAACCCCGTAAAAAAGTTTATTGGAACCATGAGATCGCCATCTTCACCTGAAAAAAGAGAGACAAAATTAGGCCAAAAAATCATATCATTTAATAACAAAATACATATCTTACAAAAATGTAGAAAATAGTACAAGCAAAGAAAAGCTGCAAAAATTTCCGTTGGAACTGGTAGATCGCCATCTTCACCTGGAAAAAATAAGAGAATACAAACTTAGGCCAAAAATCTATATTTTAATAAAAGAACCATTTCTTCCAGAAAATTTAGAAAATAGCATAGAGGTCAGAATAATCTGCAAAAATGTCTATTAGAAACCGAGAGATCGCCATCTTCAATTTAAAAAAAAGATAAGACAAAATTAGGCCAAAAATCATATCATTTAATAAAAAGATCCATAACTTTCCGAAAATGTAGAAAAATAACATAGATCTCAGGAAAATCTGCAAAAATGTCCGTTGAAATCGGGTGATCGCCATCTTCAAATTAAAAAAATAAGAGAAGGAAAATTTAGGATATAAAATTCATATCATTTAATAAAAAAATCCATATCTTTTCTAAAATGTAGAAAATAGCTCGGAGCTCAAAAATCCCCAAAATGTCTATCGGAACCGGAAGATCGACATCTTCAACTGAAAAATAAGAGAAAACAAAATTAGGCCAAAAATCATATCATTTAATAAAAATATCCATATCTTCTATAGAATTTTGAAATAGCCCTGAGGTCAGAAAAATTCGCAAAAAATGTCCGTTGGAACCAGAAGGTTGCCATCTTCAACTGAAAAATCAGAGAAAACAAACTTAGTCTATAAAATAATGTCATTCAAAAAAAAGATCCATATCTTCACTGAACTGTAGAAAATAGTTCTGAGCTCAGAATAATCCGCAAAAGTATCTGTTGGAACCGGGAGATCGACATCTTCTACTGAAAAATAAGTGAAAACAAAATTAGGCTAAAAAATCATACCATTTTATATAAAGATTCATTCCTTACAGAAAATTTAGAAAATAGCCCGGAGCGCAGAAAAATCCCTAAAACTATCCGTAAAAAATGAGACGATAAAATTAGGCCAAAAAAATCATATCATTTAATAAAAAGATCCATAACTTCCCTAAATGTATAAAAATAGCCACGTGCTCTGAAAAATCCGCAAAAATGTCCATTGGACCTGGGAGATCATCGTTTTCAATGAAAAGAAATATGAGAATACAAAAATTGTCTATAAAAATCATATCAATTAATATAATGGTTCATATCTTACAGAAAATTTCGAAAATAGCCTGGAGCTCAGAAAAATCTGGAAAAATGTTCGTTGGAACCGAGAGATCCCCATTTTGAACTGGAAAATAAGAGAAGAGAAAATGAGGGAACAAAAATCATATCAATTAATACAAAGATCCTTATCTTCCAGAAAAAAGAAAATAGCCACGGGCTTAGAAAAGTACGCAAAAATTTTTGTTAGAACCGGAAGATCGACATCTTCAACTGAAAAATAAGCGAAGATAATAATAGGCTATATATTCATAGAAATTAATATAAAGATCCGTATCTTACAGAAAATGTGGAAAATTTCCCTGTGCTCAGAAAAATCCGCAAAATTTTTTTAGAACAGTAAGATCGCTATCTTTAACTAATAAAATAAGAGACGACAAAATTAGTCCAAAAATCATATCATTCAGTAAAAAGATACATATCTTCCAGAAAATGCAGAAAATAGCTCCGACATAAGAAAAATCTGAAAAAATGTCAGTTGGAACCAGGAGATTGCCATATTCAACTGAAAAAATAGGGAAATACAAACTAAGGCTATAAAAATCATATCATTTAATTAAAAGATACATATTTTCCATAAAATTTAGAAAACAGCCCTGAGATCAGAAAAACCTGCAAAAAATTCCGTTGGAAACGAGATATCATCACCTTCAACTGAAAAATAAGAGAAGACAAATTTAGTCGATAAAAATCATATCATTTAATAAAATGAACCACATTATCAATAAATTGTAGAAAATATTTACAAGCTCAGAAAAATCTGTAAAAATGTTTGTTAGACCCGGGAGTTCACCATCTTCAAATAAAAAATTAAGAGACGACAAAATTGGGCCAAAAATAATATCATTTAATAAAAGATCCATAATAACCGAAAATGTAGAAAAATAGTTCCGAGCTCAGAAAAATCCGCAAAAATGTCTGTTGGAACTGGGAGATCGCCATGTTCAACTGAAAAATAATAGAAGACAAAATTAGGCTATAAAACTCAGATCATTTAATAAAAAGATCCATATCTTCTATAAAATGTAAAACATAGCCATGAGCTCAGAAAAATCTACAAAATGTCCATCGGAACCGAGAGATCGTCTTCTTCAATTGAAAAATAAGAGAAGACAAAATTAGGACATAAAAGCCACACAATTTAATATAAAGATCCATATCATCAATAAAATGTAGAAAATTGTTTGGAACACTGAAAAATCCGCAAAAATGTCCGTTGGAACTGGGAGATCACAATTTTCAATTAAAAATAAGAAAAGACAAAAATTGGACTTAAAATAAAGATCCATATTTTTCAGAAAATGTCGAAAATAACCCGTAGCTAGAAAAATATGCAAAAATATCCGTTGGAACCATGATTTTGCCATCTGTAATATGAAAATAAGGGAAGACAAAATTTGGCCAAAAATCATATCATTTAATAAAACGATCCATATCTTCCAGAAACTGTGGAAATTAGACTGTAGCTGAGAAAAATCCACAAAAATGTACATTGAAATCGTGAGATCGCCAACTTCAACTGAAAAATTAGAGCAGACAAAATTAGACCAAAAATCAAATCATTTAATAAAAAATCTATCTTTCAGAAAATGCAGAAAATAACCACGAGCTCAGAAAAATCCACAAAAATGTTCGTTGGAACCGGGAGATCGCCATCTGTAACTTAAAAATAAGAGAAGGCAAAATTAGGCTATAAAAATTATATCATTTACTAAAAAGATTTATATCTTACAGAAATTTTAGAAATGGCCCATAGTTCAGGAAAATCATCAAAAATGCCCGTTGGAACCGGGAGATCGCAATCTTCAAATGAAAAATAAGAGAAGACAAAATTAGGCCAAAAAAATCTTATCATTTAATCAAAAGATCCATGTCTTCCAAAAAATGTAGAAAAAATCTGCAAAAATGTCCATTAGAACCGGGAGATCATGATCTTCAACTGAAAAAATAAGAGAAGACAAATTTATGCTATAAAAATCGTATCATTTAATGAAATGATCCATTTCTTAAATAAAATGAAGAAAATAGCTCCAAGCACAAAAAATCCACCAAAATGTTCGTTGGAACCGAGCGATCGCTATCTTCAATTGAAAAATAAGAGAAGATAAAATTATGGCAAAAATCATATCATTTAATAAAAATATCAATGTCTTTCAGAAATAGAGAAAATAATCTCGCGGTTAGAAAAATCTGCAAAAATTTCTGATGGAACTGGGAGATCGCCTTGTTCAATTGAAAAATAAGAGAAGACAAACTTGGTCTATGAAAATCAAATAATTTAATAAAAATATCCATAAAATGTGGGTTGCAACTGGGAGATCGCCATTTTCAATTGAAAAATAAGAGAAGATAAACTGATGCTATAATAATCATATCATTTAATAAAGGATTCAATTCTCCAATAAAATGTAGAAAATAGCCCGAAGATCAGAAAAATTCCTAAAAATGTCTACTGGAACCGGGAGATCGCCATCTTCAACTGAAAAATAAAAGAAGACAAAATTAGGCTATAAAATTCTTAAGATTTAAGATAAATATTCATATCTTACAGAAAATGTAGGAGCTCAGGAAAATCCTGCAAAATGTCTGTTGAAACGGGAGATCGCCATCTTTAGCAAAAAAATAAGAGAAGACAAAATTAGGGCAAAAATTCATATCATTTAATAAAAAGATCCATATCTTCGAAAAATGAAGAACAATAGACCCGAGCTAAGAAAAATCGGCAAAAATTTTCGTTGGAATCGAAAGATCGACATCTTCAACAAAAAAAATAAGGGAAGACAAAATTAGACTACAAAAAACATATCATTTGATAAAAAATCCATATATTTTATAAAATTAAGAAAATAACACTGATCTCAGAAAAATCAGAAAAAATGTCTGTTGTAACCGGGAGATCACCGCCTTCAACTGAAAAATAAAGGAAGACAAAGATAGCCTATAAAAATCCTATCATTAAATATTAAGATACATATCGTACAGAAAGTATAAAAAATTGCTCGTAGATCAGAAAATCCGCAAAAATATCCGTTGGAACCGTGCGATTACCATCTTTATTTGAAAAATAAGAGCAGACGAAATAAGGCCAAAAATCATATCGTTTAATAAAAATAAATAAATATTAAAAATGTAGAAAATCGCTCTGAGGTTAGAAAAATCCACAAAAATATCCTTTGGAACCGGGAGATCACCATCTTGAACTGAAAAATAAGGGAAGACAAACTTAGGCTATAAAAATCATATCATTTAATTAAAAGATTCGTATCATACAGATAATGTAGAAAACAGCTCAGAGCTCAGAAAAATCTGTAAAAATATTTATTAGACCCGGGAGATCGCCATCTTAAACGAAAAATAAATGAAGACAAAATTAGGCCAAAAAATCATATCATTTAATAAAAAATCCATCTTACTGAAAATGTAGAAAAATCGCACCGAGTTCAGAAAAATCCGCTAAAATGTCTGTTGGGACCGATAGATCAACATACTTAACTGAAATAAAGATAAGACAAATTTAAGCAACAAAAACCATATCATTTAATAAAAAGTTCCATATCTTCAGTAAAATGTAGAAAATAGTCCCGAGCGAGGAAAATCCATAGAAATGTCCGTTGGAACCAGAAGATCGCCATCTTTAACAGAAAAATAAGAGAAGATAAAATTAGGCCAAAAAATCATATTCTTTAATAAAAATATCCATATTTTTCATAAAATATAGAAAATAGCCCAGATTTCAGAAAAATCTCCAAAAATTTCTGTTGGAACCGGAAGATTGTCATCTTAAACAGAAAAATATCAGAAAACAAAATTAGGTTATAAAAATTATATCATTTAATATAAAGATCCCTATCTCACAAAAATGTAGAAAATTGCAAGGAGCTCAGAAAATTCGCAAAAAGGACCATTGGAAACGGGAGATCACAATATTCAACGAAAAAAAATAAGAGAAGACAAAATTAGGCAATAAAAATCATATCATTTAATAAAAAGCTATATATCTTTAATAAACTTTAAAAAATAGCCACCGGCACTGAAAAATAATCAAAAATATCTGTTGGAATTGGGAGATCGCCAACTATAACTTTAAAAATAAGAGAATACAAAATTAGGCCAAAAATCTTATAATTAAATAAAAAGATCCGTATCTTCTCGAAAATTTATAAAAATTGCCCCGAGCTCAGAAAAATACATTATAATGTCCGTTGGAACCGGGAGCTCACCATCTTCTACTGAAAAATAAGAGAAAACAAAATTAGGCTATAAAAATCGTACCATTTAATATAAAGATTCATATCCTTGAAAAAATGTAGAAAATAGCCTGTAACTTAGAACAATTTGCAAAAATGTCTGTTGGAAGCGAGAGTTTGCCATCTTCAACGGAAAAATAGGAGAAGACAACATAAAAATCATATCATTTAATATAAATATTCATATCATACAGAAAAGTAGAAAATAGACCAGAGTTCAGAAAAATCCGCAAAAATTTCTGGTGGAACCGGAAGATCGACATTTTGAACTAAAAAAATAAGAGAAGACAAAATTAGGCGAAAAAAATCATATCATTTAATAAAAAGACACATATCTTCAATAAACTGTAAAAAGTAGTCCTGAGCTCAGAAAAATTAGCAAAAATATCATTTGGAACCTGGATATCGCCATCTTCAACAGAAAAATAAGAGAAGACGAAATAAGGCAAGCAAATCATATGATTTAATTAAATGATCCATATCTTTTAGAAAATGCAGAAAATAGCCCAGATCTCAAAAAAATCCGCAAAAATTTCTGTTGGAACCGAAGATCGTCATCTTCAACTGAGAAATAAGAGAAGACAAAATTAGGTTATAAAAATTATACCATTTATAAATATCCATTGCCTACAGAAAATGTGAATATTGCTTAGAGCTAAGAAAAATTCGCAAAAGGTCCGTTGGAACCGGGAGATCGCTATATTCAACGAAAAAAATAAGAGAAGACAAAATTATGCCCAAAAATCACATTATTTAATAAAAAGATCCGCATCTTCTGGAAAATATAGAAAATAGGTTCGTGGTCAGAAAAATCTGAAAAAATGTCCGTTGGAACCGGGAGATAGCCATCTTCAACTAAAAAATAAGAGAAGACAAAATTAGGCTATAAAATTATCAATTGATTAAAAGATCCATATCCTCAATTAACAGTATAAAATAGCCTTGAGCTCAGAAAAATCTGCAAAAATGTCGGTTGGAAACAGGAGTTCGCCATCTTTAACTGAAAAGTAAGAGATGACAAACTTAGGCTATAAAAATCATATCATTTAATAATATTAAATGATCCATATCTTACATAAAATTAGAAAATAGCACTTAGCTCAGAAAAATATGCAAAAATGTCTGTTGGAACAGGGAGATCGACATTTTCAACTGAAAAATAAGACAAGACAAACCTCGGCTTTAAAATCATATCATTTAATAGAAAGAGCCATATGTTCCATAAATGTAGAAAATTGCTTGAAGCACAGAAAAATCAGCAAAAATGTCCAATGGAACCGGAAGATCGACATCTTCAACTGAAAAATAAGAGAAGAAAAAATCAGGCCAAAAATCATATCCTTTAATAAAAAGATTTACATCTTTCATAAAATATAGAAGATAGCCCGGAGCTATGAAAAATCTGTAAAAATGTCCGTTGGAATCGGGAAATTGACATCTTCAATAGAAAAAGGAGAAGACAAAATTAGGCCAAAAATTCATATCATCTAATAAAAAATACATATCTTACAGAAAATGTAGAAAATAGTCCCAAGGAAAGAAAAGTCCGCAAAAATGTCATTAGAACCGGTAAATCACCAACTTCACTGAAAATATAAGAGAAGAAAAATGTAGGCTATAAAAATCATCTCATTTAATAAAATGATACATATCTTCCATAAAAATTTAGAAAATAGCACCTAGCTCATTAAAATATGCAAAAATATAAGTTGGAACCGGGCGATCGCCATATTCAATTAAACATAAGAGAAGGTAAAATTAGACAAAAAATCAAATAAAAAGATCCATTCCTTCCAGAAAATTTAGAAAATAGCCCCGAGTTCAGAATAATAATAAAAAAAGTCCATTGGAACCGGGAGATTGCCATCTTCAGCGAAAAATAAGAGAAGACAAAATTTGGCCAAAAAATCATATCATTTAATAAATAGATCCATAACTTTCCGAAAATGTAGAAAAATAGATCCATAACTTTCCGAAAATGTAGAAAAATAGCCTTGAGCTTAAAAAATCAGCAAAAATGTCCGTTGGAACCGAGAGATCGCCATCTTTAGCTGAAAAATAATAGAAGACAAAATTATGCTATAAAAATCATATCATTTAATATAAAAGATCCATATCTTATAGATAATTAGAAAATAGGCCGAAGCACAAAAGATCCGCACAAATGTAATTGGAACTAGAAGATCGTCATCTTCAACTTAAAAAAGAGAAGACGAAATTGGGCCAAAAAATCATATCATTTAATTAAAATATCCATATCTTCCAGAAAAGGTAGAAAATAGTCCCAACCTAAGAAAAATCCGTAAAAATGTCTGTTGGAACGAGTAGAATGACATCTTCAACTGAAAAAAATAAGAGAAGGCAAATGTCGACTATAAAAATCATATCATTTAATAAAAAGATCGTTATCTTTCATAAAATATAGAAAATAACTCCGAGTTCATAAAAATCCGCAAAAAGGTCCGTTGGAACCATGAGATCGACATCTTTAACTGAAAAATAAGAGAAGAAAAAATTAGGCCAAAAATCATATCATTTAATAAAAAGATACATATATTCCAGAAAATTTAGAAAATATGTCCGAGGTCAGAATAATATGCAAAAATATCCGTTGGAACTAGGAGATCGTCATCATCAACTGAAAAAATAAGAGAAGACAAAATTAGACCATAAAAATCATATCATTTAATATAAAGATCTAAATCTTCCAGAATATGTAGAAAATAGCCTAGAGCTAAGAAAAATCCGTAAAAATGTCTGTTGGAACCGAGAGATCAACAACTTCAACTGAAAAAAATAAGAGAAGACAAACATACGCTATAAAAATATATCATTTAATAAAAAGTTTTTTATCTTCCATAAAATGTAGAAAATAGCACTGAGCTCAAAAAATTTCGCAAAATTATCCGTTGGAACCAAGAGCTCGCCATATTCAACAGAAAAAATAAGAGAATACAAAATTAGGCTCTAAAATCATATCATTTAATTTAAAGATTCATATCTTACAAAATATATGGAATATCCTGGAGCTCAGAAAAATGCGCAAAAAATGTTCATTGGAATCGGGAGATCATCATCTTCAATTGAAAAAAATAGAGACGACACAACTAGGCCAAATATTATATTATTTCAAAAAAAGATCCATATCTTTCAGAAAAAGTAGAAAAATAGACTCAAGCTAATAAAAATCCGCAAAAATATCCATTAGAACCGGTAGATCGCTATCTTCATCTGAAGAAAATAAGAGAAGACAAACATAGGCTATATAGAAAATAGCACCAAGCTTTTAAAAATCTGCAAAAATATCCGTTGGAGAAGGGAGATCACCATCTTCAACTTAAAAATAAGAGAAGACAAAATTAGGCCAAAAATCATATCATTTAATATAATATCCATATCTTCCAAAAAATTTAGAAAATAGTCACAAGGCCAGAATAATATGCAAAATGTCTGTCAGAAACGAGAGATCATTATCTTCAACTGAAAAATAAAGGAAGGAAAAATTAGGTCAAAAAATCATATCATTTAATAAAAATATCCATAACTTCTCGAAAAAGTAGAAAAATAGCCTCGAACTTGGAAAAATCCGCAAAAATGTCCCATGGAACCGGGAGATCGCTATCTTCAACTTAAAAAATAAGAGACGAGAAAATTATGTTATAAAAATCAGATCATTTAAAATAAAGATTCATATTATTCAAAATAATATAGAAAATAGCCCGTAGCTCAAAAAAATTCGCACAAATGTCCCTTGGAACTGGGAGATCGCCATCTTCAAATTAAAAAAGAGAGGACAAAATTAGGCCAAAAAACATATCATTCATAAAAAGATACATATCTTCCAGAAAATGTAGAAAAATAGTCTCCAGCTAATAAAAATCTACGACAATGTCTGTTGAAACCGGGAGATCGTCATCTTCAACTGAAAAAAATAAGAGAATACAAACGTAGGCTATATGTAACACCTCGCTCTACAGGATACCTGGAAAGTATAATTCCGTCCCAAGTATTCATAGAGCAACGAGTGTTAAAAAGAAAGAGAAGGAAGAGAGTCTACAAGAAGAATAATGCAGGTCACTGCACACATGCTGGGAATTACAAGTAATGCTCCAACACAGAAAATAAGAGACAATCTTATACAAGTCCAACATTATTTATTATTAAAACAAAGGTATCACTTTATTTACATCATCTCATGCTCAAATACAAAACTGAAAAACAGAAGAAATCGCATAAAAATCCCAAAAAGACATATAGGTCCACACCAGTACAACTCACTCCGTAGACTACCCTAAGAACCAACTGAAGAGGCTGCCCTCTGAGGATTCCATCTCTACCACGAACTGAAAGCTAACTCCTGAGTCAGACCGGATCAGGCTGTACTGCTCTGAAACCTGGAAAAAGTAAATGGGACACGTCAATGCGTGACCCAGTAGGAAATCCAAACATCGTTAGATAGAGTCTAGTTTTAGAATTGTTATTCCTAACTAGGGTCTGGTCACTTAACTGTAAGCAGGTCACTATTTACGCATAAGGAACAAGTAATGTAAATAAGGTCTACTGAATTAACATGTAGGAAAAGTAAACAACATCACATGCAAATATTGAAAAGTAAGAGCTACAGAATTAAATAAGCGTGATGTAAAGGCAGACAATCATAAATATGCACATTATGCATATGAATGGTTATGAATACAAATGCAACACATAAGGGATCCCATGTATGCCAACGTGCCTACAATGTGACTCATGGATTCTAGAGGTTGCTCCCATAGATTTAGGAGGTGGCCCTAGGCATTTAAGTGGCATGCTGGTATATGTAGCACATAGGTCAATGTCGTCATCATACCACACATTGATTCAAGAGGTGGCCCCATGGATTCAGGAGGTGGCCTTCAGCATTTCTGTGGCACACTGGTCCATGTTGCACCTTGGTCTATGTGGTGTAAATTCTGTTAAGCTACCATTCTTTTCAAGACAAATTTCACTTACACTATAACATCTTATGTTTCCAATTAACATATAACTCCATCATTCTTAATATGAAACACATCATGTTATGGAAGCATCTTGCCATAAAGTATGCAAATATGAGACTAAGGAGCATAACATGGCATTTGTGTGACATAGTACAAGCATAACATTACATCCATAAGCATGAACTATTGTCATAACATAATTTACTACATGGATAACAACATTACATCCATAAGCATGAATATAACTATTCTTAGCACCATAATTTTCACAAACTTTAGCATGATATTTATATGACAACTGCAGAGTTTTATTTTGAATCTAGACTCTAATATATCAATAAAAACAGCTATCTAAGCCATAATATAGTTTAGTGCTGAACATAAAAGTTGTAGATGCGTAAGTTTTGTTTCCAGATTATCTAAAATTGTGTCATTTAGGGATCTATAGAGATAGTTATGAAAAGTTTCCCACAATGCAGCAGAATCTACCTAAAACTGACACCATGGTAAAGTCGTCTGTTTACACCTTCCTACAGTAAAAACTAGGCATCGCTTCCTTTAAAGAGTTATAGTTAACTTCATGACCTTTCCAAGACATCTTGAATCATCCCATTTGAAGGTCTACACTAGCAGATATGAATTTTTGAATCTACAAGACAGAACTGAAAATTTTACAGCATATCATTAAAATAACTATTATAGCATATTGATTGACTAACATGATGCTACTAGTCATACTCCCATTGCCATCCTAATAATTTGACATTATAATGTTTTTAAAGCTAAGAAAGGAAGCATAATGGCAACATCGTCTACACTAACATGGGAAGTTACATGGTATATTTTGGCAAACTATGCACACTTCCACTAAATAAAACATTACATCTTAACATAACATGGCACTTTACTAGCATGGGGCTTAAACTACAATTGTACATTAAATTCCAACTTAAAATTAAATAGGTGATGAAACTCTATAACGACAGTCCTAAAACTACATCCTAACTAGGAAGTTAGAACTCCTAACTCAAATATCTCCATCTTAATTTATTTGGCCCTTCTTCTCCTTGAAGACCCTATCAATCCCCAAGCTTTCTCCCCAAATACTCCCCAGGATATTCGGGAAGTACGAATCCGTCCCAAGTAATCCTAGAGCAGCGAGTGTTAAAATGAAAGAGAAGGAAGAGAGTCTACAAGAAAAATTATGCAGGTCACTGCGCACATGCTAGGAAGTACAAGTAATGCTCCAACACAGAAAATAAGAGATAGTCATACACAAGTCTAACATTCTTTATTATTAAAACAATGGTACCTCTTATTTACATAATCGCATCCTTAAATACAAAAGTGAAAAACGGAAGAAATCCCATAAAAATCCCCAAAAGACATAAAGGTCCACACCAGTACGACTCACTCCCTAGACTACACTGAGAACCGACTGAAGAGGCTGCCCTCTGAGGATTCCATCTCTACCACGAACTGAAGGCTAACTCCTGATCCAGGCCTGATCTAGATGTACTGCTCTGAAATCTGTAAAAAGTAAATGGGACACGTCAATGCATGACCCAGTAGAAAATCCTGACATTGCTAGGTAGGGTCTAGTTTTAGAACTGTTATTCCTTACTAGGGTCGGGTTACTTAACTGTAAACAAGTCTACTATTTACGCATAAGGAACAAGCACTGTAAATAAGGTCTACTGAATTAACATGCAGGGAAAGTGAACAACATAACATGCAAATATTGAAAAGTAAGAGCTACAGAATTAAATAAGCGTGATGTAAAGGCAGACAATCATAAATATGCACATGATGCATATGAATGGTTATGAATACAAATGCAACACATAAGGGATCCCATGTATGCCAACGTGCCTACAATGTGACTCATGGATTCTAGAGGTTGCTCCCATGGATTTAGGAGGTGGCCCTAGGCATTTACGTGGCACGCTGGTCTTGTATCACATAGGTTAATGTCGTCTATCATACCACACATTGATTCAAGAGGTGGCCCCATGGATTCAGGAGGTGGCCTTCGGCATTTCTGTGGCACGCTGGTCCATGTTGCACCTTGGTCTATGTGGTGTAAATTTTGTTAAGCTACCATAGATATTCACTTGATGCATATGAATGGTTATGCATACAATTGCAACACAAAAGGGATCACATCTATGCCAGCGTGCCTACAATGTGACTCATGGATTCTAGAGGTGGCTCCCATGAATTTAGAATGTGGCCCTAGGCATTTACGTGGCACACTGGTCTATGTAACACATAGGTCCATGTCGTCTATCATACCACACATTGATTCAAGAGGTGGCCCACATGGATTTAGGAGGTGGCCTTCGGCATTTCTGTGGCACGCTGGTCCATGTTGCACTTTGGTATGTGTGGTATTAATTTCTGTGAAGCTACCATTCTTTTCATGACAAATTTCACTTACACTATACATCTTATGTTTCCAATTAACATATAACTCCATCATTCTTAATATGAAACACATCATGTTATGGAAGCATCTTGTCATAAAGTATGCACATATGAGACTAAGGAGCATAACATGGCATTTGTGTGACATAGTATAAGCATAACATTACATCCATAATCATGAACTATTCTCATAACATAATTTACTACATGGATAACAACATTACATCCATAAGCATGAATAT